>WSFP011408019.1:0-25137 GCA_009831015.1 Picea engelmannii
TGTCTTTCTCACACTCGTTAAAATGGTTTTGAATAGACATCTTGTCGGTGCTAGTTTACCCCTTTTTCGAACCGACTAGACTATCTTCGAAAAACGTACCCCAATGGAGTCTCCTTTTACATTTTTTCAGACTCTCTAAATATAAAAAACCACCGAGCTTACCTTCTCTGGGCTCGTTAAACTTACATCGAAGGACGTTACCATTGTGTGTTTTGTTAACCGTGTTTGCATACCTGCATCTTTGGTCTAAATTCCAGCTCCATGTTGCTCCCAACTGAACCATTTGAAGCATACCTTATACGCAAGCCTTGTAGCACGTTGCCTCTGCGTCTTAACACCCTTGGCCCCTGAAGGATTTCTCCCGAGTATCATTATTCTGAACATCAGTCTTGTCCTTGCGCCTTGAACTTTTATGTTTGTAACACTCATTCCTCCATTGTAACGTAACATTCCTTTATTCTTTTTTCCAAAATCATTGAAAAAGACAAAAAAATCAAATATACCCCAAAAAGAGGAAGGGAAAAGTATTTTCTTTATTGGCAGCACAATAAGTCGCCCTTGGCTAAAGCACATCTATCCGTTTGTTCATCAAACTCTGGGATTTAATACGACCTTAGGAAGCTGTTCTTGCTACATAGAGCTGTTTCCTCCTCTGTTTGGTTATTTTTCCAAACATATGGAGAGTTTGCGTTGCCTCCTGCCTCCTGAACTTATGATTAATGCCATGCTGCCTGAGTCTCATCGTTTTGTCGTGCTATTGTCCAAGGGAAGTTTTTACCAAACCTGAGTCGACCCCTCTGCAGTTTGTCTCTTGCCCTCATACTCGACCATCCTGAACGTCCAATCAAGTCTTTGTTCGAAATCAATGAAGCCTTCAGTTTGATCACCAAGATTCTATAGTCCATGACTGATGAGCCGTCGAAGACATCTGGGTAGTGAAGTCGTACACTCATATTACACTCCTACCCGATTTTTGAAGATTTTGAAGTTGTTGCTCGAGATCTGAATACCTCATCTCTAGTCATCAGGCCTTATCATCTTTTAAGAAGATGGATACTCTACATGTATATCTTTTTGATTTTGAGATGTATCTCCGCTGTGTATTGTTCGTGGCTACACTTTATATAGTTATATGACATGAATCTATAGTGTATTTTATTGGTAGGCATGCGTTTATTCTATCCCTAGCATGGGTATGCCCACGTCGGTGAGACAATTGTTATTTTTGCAGATGGTGCCTCCCGATTTCTGGTTCCTAGGCTCACTTTTTCGGCACATCAGTAAAGATTGGTAATGTATTTCAGCCATCAAATGCTCTTCTGACCTCACACATTAGGGGGCATCCGTTATAACCCTAATTTTCACCATACAAGCTTACCTGGCAGCAGGCCATCTCAGATTCCTTCTTTTCCAAAACATTGATGAACAACTCTTCTTAAAAACACTTTTTATAAAGGCCCACGTGCCCTGCTCTATTACTGCATGCATGTACACGCTCGCTGACCCAAAACAACCCGCATGTACCTACAAAAGCACGGAAAAAGGAAAGTTGACGATGGAACACACAGCTTTGGGTGAGTTAACTGAACCTTCTGGCCATGCATGGCTGAGGGTTCACCCAAATACCTAGCTTCTTCTAGCATATAAGAGAAGGGTTAGGGGTCCCATTTGGAAGAAGAGAATCATAGTAAAGAAACTATACCCAATTACATATTCCCTTTGTCCCAAACCTTTAGCCATCCTTGTGCAAGAAGAGATACAGAGCAAAGAAGTTGAAGGACAGTAGAAGAGGATCCCAGGACCAGGTTCGTGGAGCAGCAACCGACTTCATCATTGTAAGTTGATTTGTTGAAGTTAATAATAAAGAGATACTTTTCCCATCCCACAATATGAGGTTTTTATGATTTATTGTATACTTGTTTATTGAAATCTCTAACCCATTAATCTATAGATCAAATGCATGCAGAGTTTGTTGTTTGTTTTATGTGAATGTAGGTCAGCCTTGGGAGGAGAGCTGCAATAAAAAACTGATCAAGTGTAAGGAGGGATCTACATCAAACGCCCGTAATAAGGTATGCTCATTTAACTATGTATTTGCTTAAGAATAATGGAGATTAGGTCTGGGACGACGGTAGAAAGTAGAGATCTTTAGGTCTTTTTTGTATGCATAATCTAACCCCAAGTGCTAGTCCATAGAGGGATTTTCCACTCACAACACTATGGCCATAACCAGACTATCCCACGAGACTGGTAAAGAGCACAGTAAACTGATACATTTATCTTCATCTGAAATTTTAATCTCGACAGATACTCACGGACTTACCACAGTATCGAAGGCATTCAAATGCTCTATCACTGAGTCTCCATCTCTCATCCTCATGTTATACAACTTCTTTCTTAGGAATAGCTTATTCACTAGGGACTTAGACTGATACAACTTCCCAAACTTATCCCATAAATCCTTGGTTGTAGATTCCTTTGACACATTCAATAATACTGAATCTGAGAGACATAGTCGGATTGTGCTCTTTGCCTTTTGATCCAACTTTTTCCAGTCATCTGCTGAAGTTCCTGTAGGTGCAGTACCTGGATCTACCACAATCCACTGATCTCTGTCCACCAACAAATATTCCATCTTAAGCTTCCATAGGTCAAAACTTTTCCCATTAAACTTCTCTATCTCCATCTTCGAATTGCTTTCCATTTCTTTTCACCTGAAAAATCAACACCATAGATTTCCCACTGTAACAAGGCTTATCACAGTCCCGAGCCAAACCCTTGACCACAAAGGTGTCCCCTTGAAGCCAACAAAGCTCTGATACCAAATGTAGATTTTAATCTTGTACAATATTTACTGCAAACATATTTTCAGTAAAAGACCAGAAAAGATACAATGGAAAATACAAACATTACACAAAGATTTTTTCACTGGAAACCCAAATCGAGAAAACCAACATATTTTATATTCATTCATTGTGATACATTGTTTACAATACAATATACATATAGGATCTAGGGATATCCAAAACCCTAACCCAATGACCTGGATTAGTCAACAACCCTAATTCCTTAACCGGAAATAGAAAACCATCGACAAAAAACCATGTGCCGAAAAACCACCTAAATATGTGACATGTTTTTCGAGGCATAATTTTTTTTTTTCCAGGGGTGCTCCCCCTTAACTCCCATGTGGGGTGCTTCTCCCCCCTACACCCCACAAGGGGGGGCCTAGTGCCCCCCCCTCTAACCCCCCTGCGTGCCCAATGCAACACACACACACTACTACTCGTACAAAAAATATAACACATACCCAACAATGAACAATACAATAGTGATACAGTTTTTGGAGCAACATATCATCATGAGAATTGGTGTCCTATCTATTCCAATGTTTAATAATGCTTCATATTTTTCATCTATAGATCTAACTGAGTTTTCTATGTATAAAGGAATTGTTTCACTGCTTGAATAACTACTACTTACAAGGGAATGGTGTCATGAAGTCGACTAGTGGAAAATTGATTTGAAATTTCAAGAAGATGGTGGTCGACCATCACTATAACTGGCTTAGTGCACTCTAAAATTCATTGTGGATGGATCAAGTTACTCTAAATATAAATTTGGGCAGAACAACATAATTTATCATTTATGGAAAAAATGAAATTTTACTATTGAACATCTTTTTCCCTCATAATTTATCGTTTGAGGCATGGTTGTGGCCATGTATTTGGAAATTAGAGGCAAAAGGAATTTTAACAACTAGTCTAGGAGGATCTTATCTGATCCAAGTGGATATTGGTGGCCACCCACCTATTCCAACTGGCTCTTGAGAGTTTTCAGTTCAACACGTTCTTCTGTAATTCTTTGTAATTGTGGGTTCTACACTTCCAGGGCTATCTGAAGCCCTACACAACTTGCAGGTGGATATTGGTGGCTTCCCACCTAATCCAACTGGCTTATTTTGGAAGTTTTCATGTCAGTACATCTTTCTATACTTCTAGGGATGTTTTGGGGCCCTAAACAATTTTTTTTTGGCTTGCCACAGTCAAACTATAGACAGAGTCCGAGTTTGACAACATAATGTGTGGCTCTTGAAAATATATTTCCCATGGGCTATCAAACACCTAAAATGGAGTTCGTATGAAAAATTTACGACCCTAGGAAGTTGGGGTATCAACTTACCCATCGGGGCCCACATAAATTTTGGCGTTTCATCTCCTAGGGTTAGGTTTTTGGATGTCTAGGGTTTTGACATTCATGAGTAATGATAAAAAGGCCTATGGAGCCTCATTGTAATCATTCTACTCAGACAGATGTGCATAGCAGCCACATATCTTCTTAGATATAACTACCACCATTCGAGCAAGTTATTTTTAGTTCTGCGGTTTTACACTTTCAACCTATTTTATTTATTCAATAGAAGTTATTGTTCATTGGATATCTGTTGTTGTTGTCTGTATCTATGTGTTATTGTATTCACTCTGTTATTTATTTCGTTCCACGCATAATTATGGATTAGTGGTATCAGAGTGGTTTTCTCTTCATTTATTTTCTTCGTGCATGTCCTCGACAAGATATGGGTACAAGAAGTTGGGACTCGAACCAATTGAGCCTTTTCAAGATTGACCGCTCTGAGCCCGACCACAACTCATGGGGGAAGAGAAGAAAGATGATGGAGAAAGAGATCCTTTTAAACTGTTTCTTAAGGAATCCCTTGTGAGACAAAGGAACAGGATGATGGAAAAATTTGCACATATCCTTCGGTGGCTGCCCATAAGAGACACATTTTCATCAAGTGGCCATGCAACCCATTTCAAGGTACAAGTAAATTTTGGTATTCCATTATTTAAAGGATTGATAGATGCAGATGCTGTAGATAAATGGTTGAATTTGCTCGAAGTGTATTTTTTGGTCCACAATTTTTCCAATAGGGAGAATATTACTTTTGCACTCCTCAAGGCCGTCCCACATGTTAAGGACTGGTGGGATACTTACTCTGAGCAAAGGGCCATAGGGGAATCTTCAATATTTTCGGTCGCTCCCACATGGGATTCCTTCAGGGATGCCATTAAAGAACAATACTACCATGTTGGAATCTATGAGGACCAGTACACAAGATTGACCACCCTATGTCAGGAAAGGGATCAGACAATTCCAAATTTCACCAATATTTTCCATACTCTGCACACCAAATTGGGTATCAAAGACTTTGAACGACATCTGGTACTCAAATACGGTGGCTGTTTGCATAGATACATTCAAACAAAAATGGAGTTTCTGGACATTGCATCGTTGGGTACGTCTTATAGATATGCTTTCAAGATCTAGCATAAATTTAAGCAGAAGAGGCGAGAGTGCAAACTCCTCACAGCTGAAGCAGGTCAAAGGCGACCCCAACCCCCCAAAAAAGGGACATAGAAAATATGGCCACTCTCAATACAACCAATCCAATTCGCAACACAAGAAGGGTAATCAGAAGTCAAAGAAGGATACGAGAAAGTGGTGTGAATACCATAAAATCCCTTGTCACAACACCGAATAAATTCACTCCAAGTAGTCGCTGGTGGCCGAGCTAAAAGATTCTGAGTCTGAGGCAGATTCTAACTCTGAATCATATCCATAACGATGGAAGTGGATTATCGATGTTGAACCCAACACCAATTTCACTACCACCAAAGTCCATCCAAGTGGACCAAAAGAACCAGAGGAAGGGGAATGACTCTTTCACTCACATATGTGGGTAAAGGGGGCTCCACTTCATTTCATTATCGATAGGGACAATAAGAAGAACCTGATCTCAACAAAGGTCGTCAAGCTGCTAGACTTGTCGATGAAAATACACCTGCAACCCTACACCATCGGCCGACTTCCCTAGGGAAGAGATCTCTGCGTCAACTAACAATGTCGTCTACCCTACGACATTAATCCCTTCAAAGATGAGGTATTGTGTGATATTGTTTCCTTGAAGTTTGTGATGTTCTTTTAGGAAAACCATATTTGTGGAAGCAACATGTTGTGTATGAGTCTAGACCCCATAGTGTTATTATTACTTTAGGTAAACAATTGTATAGGATACCAGAGGTAGCACCGCATATTGCTATTTGTTTAATCTCTGCTAAGCAATATAGTAAGGTCATTTCATAGACCAAGAAGTTTGTCTTCTTTGTGATTTGTGCTCAAAATAAGTAGAAGGTCTCTACCAAATCCATGACCTCTACACAGAGCCTCTCTTTACAGTAGAAGCAAGTGGATGGAATCATGGAAGAGTATAGAGACATCTTCTCCTCACCCACTGAGGTACGGACACACTGCCAAGTCAAGCATCCATTTGACCTAACCCTTGGTGCACCTCTGCATAATGGACCAGTTTATCGTCGGTCACTGATGGAAAATGACAAAATAAAGCGTTAGATCCAAGATCTTCTTCAAAAAGGGCACATCAGACCCAACTCCTCCCCTTGTAGAAGCCTGATTGTACTGGTGCAGAAGAAATACAAGACTTGGAGGCTATGCAATGATTACAAAGAATTAAACAAAATCACAGTTAGGAACTGGTACCCAATTCCCCAAATTGATGACCTTGTTGACCAACTCAAGGGAGCCAAGATTTTCAGAAAGATTGACCTAAAGTCTAGCTACCACCAGGTTCCCATCGAACCGACTGATGTATGGAAGACAACTTTAAATTCTAAAGGAGGTCTCTTCGAATGGTTGGTCATGCCCTTTGTCCTAACAAATGCACCAAAAAATTTCATGAGGTTGATGGATGATGTATTGAGACCCTTAACCAACTCTTTTGTGGTGGTATATCTGGATGACATCATCATATTCAACAGAACTTGGGAGGAGCACATGCAACATATTCAACAGGTTTTGAGCACTCTACGACAACACAAGCTATATGCCAACTTGGAAAAATGCTCCTTTGGCATGAACATGGTCCAATACCTCAGCTACATTGTTGATGAACATGAGGTACATGTGGATCCAACTAAGATCCAAGTCATCTGTGATTATCTAGCCTTGAGCACACTAACCGAGCTTCAGAGCTTCTTGGGACTTGCCAACTTCTACCGATGGTTTGTGTTGGGATTCTCCCATATCGCATGGGCCCTCAACCAAGTGACCAAGGGTGGTGGAAAGGAAAATTTTTCATGTGGGAAGGTACAAAAACGAGAATTTTGTGATCTAAATCATCACTAGTTCTCAACTTCAGTATTCTCCTTACCCAATCTACAACAATGATTCAAGATTGAGACTGATGCATCTGACTATGCTGTAGGTGCAATTATCACTCAACACGGTCATCCGATAGCGTACCATAGTGAGACACTCTCAGATACTATCCAAAAATACCCCACCTATGACAAGGAAATGTATTCCATTGTACAATCCTGTCGTCAATGGAAGCATTACATTATCAGAAAGGAGAAAATTATCCACACTAATCACAAGCCTTTGCAGTTCATACAAACACATGGGAAGTTGCAGAACGACCGCCATCAGAAGTGGTCCATCTGCCTATAACAATTCCATATCAACATCAAGTACACACATGGAACACAAATCATGTCACTAACTGCCTCAGCCGACCTCCTGTGGCTGCACTCACCACCGTTCTCCATTCATGTGGGCATGAGGCATTTGAGTGGCCCCAAATTTATCAACAAGATCCTGACTTCGTTACCGCCTATAAGATCTTGTGTACAGACGTGAATGTCACCAATTTTCACTTTCAATATGGAGTGTTATGCCATCTGGGCCATCTCTGTGTTCCTGCAAGAGAGTGTGCAAAGCTGATTTGGGAGGCTTACTATAGTTGGATGGCAGGACATTTTGGCATCGAGAAAACTGTGGCCATTCTACATAAACATTTTTATTGGCCAAAACTTCGACAGGAAATCATCAAGTATATCATATCTTTCAATACCTATACCATTTCCAAGACAACCATAAAGAAGCAAGGCTTATACACCCCTCTTCCTACTGTTACACATCAAAATGCCACACTTAAGTAGCTCACCCCTAATTGTCACAAGTGTCGTGAAAGTGTCAAATGCACCTTACTAAGTGTTGCATACACCTTGACACCATGAAAGAACATTTTTCACAACCCCTAGTCAATGAGGAGGAAAAATATATCATATGAAGGTCAAAATACTATGTGCACATGAATTATTTATTAATATTCGTAAAAAGGAAATTAATTTAGTGTGAAAATCCACCTCACATTTAGTTTCCTAATCTCAAGGAGAGGTTGAGAATATCATGGATGGTTGAGATATTTTCTCAAACCAAAATCCTAATTTGGTGGATCTTGAGAGATACTTCCTCCTTAAAATATGAGAGATATTTTCTCCCTAAAATCCTTGAGAGATATTTTCTCCGTAAAAATATTGGATATCCCATTTTAGTGGATCTAGTGAGTGATCTTCTCCATGGTGGTTAAGCCTCCAAATCCTATATAATGAGGGATTTCCATGGAGAAGAAGAGGAAGATTAGACGTATCAAACCTTTGATTCTGGGGGAATCTTAGAGATATCAGACTGATGATCGTGGGATTCATGCAAGGGTTGGACGAGGAGAGCTTGGAGGAGTTGCGACTGACATCATTCATGGTCTGTAAGTTTTCTTTTTCCTCATTTAATATACTTGGCCTATTTCCTTCAAGTATGTGGTTTCGTGTGCTTGTCTATGTTTAAATTGATTTGCATAGATGGATTTGCTTTGACTAATCCATTAGAGTAGAAGGAAGTCACTTGTTTTTTGTTGTTCATTGTAGGTATTGATTTGTGCTAGGAATTATATCAAGCTTGCGGATAAGAGCAACTAGGAAAAACTCCATAAACATAGTACATCTTACTTTACCTTATCCTCTCTTTTTCGATAAGAAAAATGAGTTTATAGGAATGGTAGTGTCCAAATGATTGTTTCTGTCTTAGTATCGAGTTCAATAATCCAAGGGAAAGTTCACTTGTCTGCAGGGGAATATTTCCATAACAGAAATTGGTGACTCCACTGGGAAAGGACATTGACTTGTATTTCCTTGGATCTTCTAATATTTTTCTCACCTTTAGATATTATTTGCTATTTGTTTGTGATTTACTCCCCTTTCTCTCTTCTTCATTGAAGATTTCACAGAGTCTTTGGCAAAGTTTTATGAGTTTTTAGCCTTTTTTTTCTGAGTTTTTGGGAAGGGAAACACTCCTCTACTATGTACACCAGAGCGCTGATCTATGATCAACGCTCCCCTATAGTGTATACCAGAGCACTATAGCACTCTGTCCCTTTGGAAACATGAGCGTTGATATCATTTTCTAGGTTTTTCTGCCCCTTTCTGCTCACTTTTTCTCAAGCTAATCACGAGGGGATTTTTTCTCATAGACCTTTGAATACTCTTGACTTTGTTTTGCTAAGAGTTGGGAATTTATCACTCATTTATTTTTATCCTTTGAGTTCACAAATTTTCTCTTAGTTGTGGTCCCCTTGGGTTAACAAGATCCCTTGGTTCTTTTTGCCTTTTGAGTTTATCTGATCTTCGTCTCGTAAATATTTCAGATTGCTTGATTGTTTAGGAATGTTCATAAACTAAGGTTTGCAAAGGTTGATTGGTATTGAGCCTTCTTGCCTTCATTTTAAACATCTCACTTTTCTGGATGATTAGGACTCTTATGACAACCTAGCTTGATTTATGTCTCTTGCTGCTCTTTGCTTGAGGATTTTCATGAGTGTTTATCTTCTTTCTCTTTTGCATATTTGAGTTCTTGATTGAGCGAGTTATCATACTTGTTTCTTTCAGTTCACATTATCCTTTGAGTGCATTCTTTGTTTGAAATATTTTTGCTTCGTTTCTTTTGTATCTGCATCCGACTCTTTCATTTTGATTGAAAGTAATGAAGAATTAAAGGATTTGCATTTGCTTTCTTTTAAAATCAAATAAAGAAGATAATTGTGTTCCTGCTTTTGGGTAGTGCAATAGATTGCATTTAGAAAATTGCATTTGGGAATTGGGTGTTTTTGTTGAAGAAAGTTGAACCTCTTGTTCGTCGCGTATGTAGGATTCATTGAATAAAATGATTTCAATCTCATTATTCTGCATTCTTTCGAAGTCGAGTCTAAAACATCATAAGTTTCACTTTCACACCCTTGAGTAAACAACAACCCTAAAATTTCTCATACACTTTTATATTATCTGGTAGCGAACCTACATTAGCTTAAAGTGTAGGGATTTGGAATAGGTTGTGAGGATAACTTTCCAAAGCCATAAAAAAAACATAGAATCTTGTGCTAAGGAGTGGTAAATCCAATTGTTCATATAAGCATAATTGGGATCCCCCTCTCACACAGGGGTTAAACACGAGGTCGCATGTGGGAGAGTAGTGGAGATTACCCCTATATAAAAGATCGTATATTAGGGGTTCTTCCTGAGAAACAATTGGTTTCATTTGGTCTCGGAGCTTCGTGAATCTAAAATCCGTTCGGGGTTCTCAGTGGTAATCTGGTCCACTTGTCTTTAGTTCTCTTGAATAATTTCATACTTGTTATCCTGCCCATACGTTCCTTCCTGGCTGTTGACTGTACCCGCCTGGAGGTTGAATGCAAGTTGGTAACCTTAGTGGCCTATATTTGTAGGGTTGATACACAAGGTGACGGTGAAGGGGAGTCTTCGTCGTACCTGGGTCAGATGTTGGTCAAACTCACTTGAGCTCCTTGGAGGGTACACCCATGGGTAAAACCATGTGGGAACTTGCACCAAGGCATAAGTCTATTAACCAGGTCACCAACGTAACTGATCCACCCACTCTATCCCAACCCCTTCATATATTGATCTCGCGATGTTGGATTTATCACCAACTAGTGGTTTCATTGTGGGAAGGTTTGTTTGATTGTTTTATTCTTAGATTTGTAGCCTGTGATGTTTTTTTTCCTTAGTGGATCTTAGGTCGAGTCGGTGTCAATGGAGTCAATTCCCGAGAGTACCAATGAAGGAACCCCTTTTCCCAAGGAACCTTTCACCTTTCCTTATTTTGGAAACATTGGTCCTCCATGTATTGCCACACTGAGTCTTCTGGGACTCACTATTGGGTTATCGGTTTGGTTGTTTCCCACTCTAGTGCTCTCAAATTTTCCCAGTGCTTCGAATTCTCCTAATTCCTTGGATGTAAGCACACCACCCACAAATAAACCTCATGTTGACCTTTCACCTTCTTCACCTGTTAGGTCTCCTTCCCTTTCTCCTTCTTCGTCTAGTGAAATCTCTAAAGCAAGTATCCAGGTTGATAAGAAGAATAAGAAATGGAAGGGGAAGAAGAAGAAAAATTAGAAAGAGACCAAGCCTCCAACTGCATAAGGTCATTTTGGATCCAAGAAACCAACTACTGTTAATTGTACTGGGAGTGTTGATAAAGTCGACAATTCTAAAACGAATAATCCTAAACCCAAATTCCCTTGCAAGCTTTTTAAGGGTGACCACTTTCTGAGGTATTTCCCTGGTCTCCCCAAGGTATTATAAATGTGGTCTTCCATGTCATCAACCGTTGCTAAACATGCTAGTGACACCCCATCACCTAGTGACGTTAAGGTTGGTAAGAAGAATAGAACTTCCAAATTTCCTTGTATGTTATGCGAAGGTGATCATTACTCTCACCATTTCCCTCATATGGACGAGGCTTTTTATCTTTTGGAAAATATTCAACTTCAAATTGGTTATAATAATATCTCTCCCAAACCATCATTAGTTGAAGGATTGGTCAATCTAGTTCCATCCCCATTCCATTTGATCAAGTGGTCAATCTAGTTTCATCATCGATTGAATCAATAATGCAAGTAGCTGATCCAGTTCCATCATCAATCAACCCGACTCTTCATCTGAAAAGTGAAACCTAAGTAATTGATCTAGTTTCATCATCGATCAACCCTAGTCTTCATCTAAAGAGTGCCAAAGTGGTCGATCCAATTCCATCATCGATCGATCCCACTCTTCCCTTGAAGAATGCAATCAAAGTGGTCGATCCGGTTTCATCATCGGTCGATCCCACTCCTCATTCAAAGAGTGAGGTTTTTTCTTAGCTCTACCTCATTAATATTGATTCACTCGGATAAGGGGGCACTCTGCCCATCCCGATTGCACCCCCTTCAAGAAATCAAATGATTTCTATCAATTAGAATCATTTGACAGAACCTCATCTTCCTTCTTACATGCCTTTCCAAATCATAGCGCAGGTTTGTGATAGGAATATTCCTAACACTATAATAGATGAAGGTGATTCTGCTAGCATCTTATCCACAAATGCTTGGCAGGATTTTGGTTCCCCACAGCTTGCACCTGTGACTCATAATCTGTTGACCTTTAACAAAATAGTTATTCAACCTTTAGGGATACTTCCTCAGTTTTCGATTACTTTGGGAGGAAAAATGGTCTATGTTGATGTGATGGTAGTTCATGACCTGTTGGACTTTAACCTGCTCCTCGAGAGAGACTATGTCTATGTTATGAGAGGTTTTGTGTCCACTCTCTTTTGAGTGATATGTTTCTCTCACAATGGAAACATAGTAACGATCGCCCAACTTTCATTCATTGAACCTGTTAGCACTCTATAAATCTGTCTGGCTGGAAGACAGACGACGAAGGTAACTATTTCAACCAACTTTAGGTTGGATTCTGACCTTTCCAACCAGAGAGGGATCTCTCAGACATACAACTATTTTGGATATTCAAAAGATTTGGCAATGCGTGTACATAGGTCGGATTCTTCCATGGTGTAAAATTTAAAGGTGGTAGGACTAAACAAAAGAGAAGGGCCATTGGGAAATGGGGTCCGTTCCAAAAAAAAATGAAGAGTTATAAGCTATGTATTTCCAAAGGGAACATAGGCAAAATAGGTATGATGTTCAGTCAAATAAGTAATGTGAGGTGACAGAGAGGAGAGGAAAGAGTACTGTCAGTAAGAGGTGTTTAATATATAGATAATATCTTGGTGAAGTATTAAAAGAAGAAACATTAGAATTGGCTACTGCAAACAGAGCACTAATCACGAGTGAAGTCTGAAACAGTAATCAAAATTACATAACAAGTATAATCGATATAAGAAGGAGCAACAACAAAGATGAATTCCTTCTATTACTTATGGATTATTACTAGTAGAAAAATACATTCACGAATAATGAAATACAACAAGACACACTGAACATCAAAACCATGATGAATCTCGACTGTCTCAAAAAAACCCTTTCTGCTTATATTAAAATTTCATAAAAAACTACAAAGTTCTCCTACTGTGAGGGTAGGCCCATCTCCGGAAAGTCCAACCTTCATTTATCCTTTTGGTAGCATATATAGATACAATACATAGGGAATTCAAAACGGATCATCTTCCCCAAGATTCCAAAAATAACTATCAGTTACAAAGGGGAGTAACATACTACAACCAAGCTCCTACTTTCTAGGGAGCATTATAATCAAAACTAACATATTCAAGATTTTTACCCTGAATGCCACTTGTCTGTATCATTACAAAATTCTCTGAAACATACTTAATTTAGCCTGAAATCTATTTCAGATTAGCAATTTCTTCCTTTAAAGTGTCATGCCAAGCAGCCTGGTTTTCTCCAAAATTTTCAACCACTTTAGCTTTAACCTCTGTCTTCCGTCGCTTGCTCCTTTTACCCTTGCCAATTTGCAGGTGATGTCTGTCTGTGTACCCATTGATAATTAAATCCTTCATGATATGATTTAGTCTAATTCCTTCACCTGACCCTGACTCATCTGCAGGCTCTGTGTGACATTTCGTTGCCAGTATTCGTGCAACAAGCTTTTCTTTCTTCTTTATCGATAATTTTGCCAAATTATTTGAATATACTGGTTCGCTGAAGGCTGTTGGATTTGTCTTATCCATTTCCCTTGGTTTGTATAGAAGCACAAGCTTATCTCCCTTAGTTGTACAAGAGTTATATGAATGATTTGAATCATGGTTATCCCGTTCTATAATAAAACATTAATCGCCCAAAACAGAGTACCGTCACCCATGCTTTGAGTAACAATCAACGTTGAGTGAAAATCATAGGCTACTGACAAACATCCTTTCAGGGATAATGACTTACCACGTTTGGATATTGATTTCAAATGATGAGCTTTAGAAATAGTTTTGTGGCGACGCTCACCTGGCATCGCATAGATGAAAGTACCCAAATAAGTGTCCCGAGGTGATTTGACTGGCCGTCAACTTTCCCTTTCCACATGCGATCCTTGGATATGACATATCTAATGATATTATAACACATGAAATCAGGGTGGGCTTGAGTGGTTTCAAGCTTACCCTCTTTTCCCCCCGATATGCATCTGGTGGTGCCACATGCCCTCGATACGAAACCGTGGTATTCTTATCGGCCCGCTTTTAAGAGATTAACCTATGCACTAGTTCTTCGCCCGATACGCTCCACGGCCACTGATCGACAACACCCACGATCCATGACCCGTCAGATCCCATCGA
Organism: Picea engelmannii; assembly: GCA_009831015.1. Lineage (NCBI taxonomy): Eukaryota > Viridiplantae > Streptophyta > Pinopsida > Pinales > Pinaceae > Picea > Picea engelmannii. The sequence continues at coordinate 14,491 of WSFP011408019.1, forward strand.
CTTCATACCTCTACTAGATTTAGCTCCATATGCTAGATATGACCCCGTCTGCTAGTCTATCACTCTTCTATACTGATTTATCCTCCTTTCAAGTCCTGAGACTTGGACTCCATATGAAATTTTTTACAGTGATAACATGGGCTCCAACTGAGGATGTTATCCTCCCTGCGAGGTAGCAAAGAACAATAGACCATGTGCCTTATCCATTGGGGCTTCTCTTACAACAAATGTGTATAATACCTTGACTTGTCACCAATGTCCGTTGCAAACTGCAATCTGTATACTGTCCTCACTTAGAGGCTGAACACTTTATTTGGAGACCTAAACTTGAAAATGCTTTATCTACAAGATTATTTGCACCTACCTACCCTAACTGCTGAAATGAACTGCCAATCAAGTGAAATCAAAGTGCCAATGCAACCAAGCCAACACTTTACTCACTACTTGTTTATTTATCACATGCTTGTTCCAAATCCCATTCACTGATAACCCTTTTGAGAAGTTATATATGAGTTTGAATATTAGAATTTCAAAAACATTGGGGTTGCTTATTTTTTGTAGAAAAATTGCAAATGGATATTCCAACACATGCATAAGACCACAATCATGTTCCACTTCTTCCACCGCATTCTTTCTTTCATGAGATTTACCCTGTTGATTTCCATCAAGAGGCTGAAAATTCTGTCGAGACTGTTGGAAGTAACAACCTCCTGAATCAGAAGACAACACTGACTGAAAAGAAACCGTTGGTGTGAAATGATCCATATCTAATATTGACGTTGATTTTCCATTATCTTCACCTTTGAGCTTACAATCCATCCTAAGCCTTAAATTTTGATTGTTATAATTTTCCATATAACATCCCACAGGGTCATGAAAGCCATGAAAAATCATTTCTTCTTGATGAAAAAAAACAAAAAGACAAGCCTCTTTCATAAGTTTTTGTTGTTATTTCTCCATCTCTTTTGTTCTGAGAACATTTTCAGATATGACAACTAGATTATGTGTATCAAGACTATCCTCTTGTTCATCAAACAATTTTGGTTTGGTTTTATTAACCTTCTGGAATTTTGCTTGAGGATTGTCATTTTGGCTTACAAATGAATGAAGGGGAACAAGTTCCCGTTCATAAATTTCTTGCAAATGTGGAAATCTAACAACATGAACTATTTCACATTCCAAAGTTCTCATGCATGCTTTCTCAAAACCACGATTTTCAAGTCAATCAAATAAAACAATCACCTCTTTATTACCCTCCTGTATTTCTGATTGAAAAGTGGCATACATTGTTTTGTTGCTTTCCTGAAAATCTATGTCATTTGTTTGTTCACTGCCTGAAGTTTTCATATATGCAGTTTCATAATTCTCATCTCTGTCTAGGCCACTCAGAATTTGGACAACCACATCATTCATAGGGGAAGAAAAACAACTTTGAAACACTTTGTATTGCTGGAAATCTTGATGTATATCTTCATTTTCGAGCTAGTAGTTGAGCACAGGCTGCAAATATGAGATGAAATAATCTTCCATGTAATCAGCCACATGATCATTAAATGCATATGAAGGTTGTTGATCTTCCTCACTGACAACAATTTTTTGATGTAAAGCAATGCCATTGCAGGTAGAATTTTCTGTTTCCTTTGTTATCTCATGTTTTGTTTTCAACAATTCAAAGGAAGAAAAACATAATGGAAGATGGTTTTCATTTGCAAGTCCTCTGTATTCTGATTCAAAACCTTCTTCATTTTCTTCACTTTTTTCATATGCACAATTTTCAATTTCTTTGGATTGCCGAACACACTCATTTTCAGGTTCCTCTTCGACCAATGGCTGCAATTTTGAACTGACAAGACGTTCTACATAATAAGTGACAAGGTCATCTAACACATGAGAATATTGCTGAAATTTCTTGTCGAGTTGTTCTAGTGAATCAATGTGATTTGGCATCAACACACATTCCGTTGCTTCGATGATGATGTTATAATTTTCTTTAAAAAATTTAAATGAAGAAAAGCATAAAGGTAAAGAATTCCGTTCAACTGATCCATTACTTTCTTCTCTTTAACTGTGATAAGCAGGCTGATTGTTCTCATTATACTGCCGAAAAATAACATTTTCTGATAGAGGAAATGCAGTTGACTTTTTAGGGAGGTCATCATCATATTCATCATCATATTCATCATATATAGGCAAATCAACAACATCGACAATATTGTCTAACAAGAAAAAACTTGGGATATTAACCTGTTCTTCAACAAACTGATTTGCAAACTCACCTTCTTGACTATATACAAATGAATATATGAAACAATCAACTCCATGCTTGTCATGGGGTGGATCAGAAACTACATAAGTACCTTCTCTTTCACTAAGTGGGATATAATTCTTTGCAAAGTCATTTACATTCAAAACTTCAAGAGGACTTATGATATCATCAATTTTATGCTGAAGATTTCGGTCCAACGTTCTCTATTCATATTCATTTTCATGTCCCGGAACACCCAACCCTTCACTTCGAATCTGTTCACATGCTAATATATTGTGTTGAACCTCCTGAGCATCATTGAACATTTGCTGTAAGGTCTCAGGTCTTCTTTCCATCAGGAGGAAAGGCAAATCTGGGTGAAGAGTAGTGGCATACTAGAGCATGGGAACAACTTCATAGGGTTGAATTTCTTTGGGAAGGTCATAATAAATACTGGAAAAACTCCTACTGAATGTGGAAATGGTCTCATTGCTTTTCCTTTTCAAGGCATATAATTCTGTAAGTTGTAGGTCTATAGATTTCCTCTTACCCCAAAACTTCGAAAAAACACTCTTTAATTCTTCCCATGAGCTAATCGTCTCTAGATTCAAATGTTTAAACCATTCTTTGGTATCTCCTTTCAAGGATTGAGAGAAATCCATCATACAAACATCATCATGGTCAATCTCAAACAAATCTATAAAATGCTCAAACCCTTGGATGTCTTTTCCAGTTGTGATGGCCCCAAGTTCTATATCAAACATAGGTAGGTATTCATAGTGCTTTGGAGGCAAATCATGAAGGATGTGGGGTAATTTTAAGGGTCTGTATCTATTTTGGGTCTTGGAGGGTGTTGGATCAAGTACATGAAGTGAAATATCAGCCTTAGTTTCATGAGGCTCATCAACTTGGTTGTGGTTATCACATGGCTTAGATGGGAGGTTTTGATCAAAATTAGTGATGGACTGAGGAAATATCTGTATAACTTTAAGAGGAGGAAATATAATTTCAAGATTATCATGATCATCATTTGAATGCAGTAGGTAAAGAAAAAATTGTTTAGCATGTTTAGGAAAGGACCAGAGGTAATTCACAACAAAAAGTATAATGTCTTGGAAAAAAATCAAGTTTAAGTACTTGTTTTCTCCATGATGTCCTTTCATACCTCTGTCAGGGGCTCTCATCTTCCAGTGGAATCTCTGAATCACATTTGAAGTTTGAGTGGAGTCGGAAATGATGTTTTGGAAGCTGGATTCTACATTGAGAGTGGATTCTGCATTGAAAATTTAAATTCCTGGATTCTTCTACCAGCGGAATCACCTTCAAACTGATTTTTGATGTGTGGAGTCGCCAAAGCAGGAATACAACCAATATGTGCCTAAGTGTCTGCTGCTCTTAGACCTTAGAACTCAACCATGTCATTATTTCCCAGGGAAAAATTTTCAATTTCGTCCCCGACAATGGCGCCAGAATGTTAGCACTCTGTAAATCTATCTGGCTAGAAGACATATGCCGAAGGTAACTATTTAAAACAACTTTAGGTTGGATTCTGACCTTTCCAACCAGAGAGGGCTCTCTCAGGCATACAAATATTTGGGATATTCAAAAGATTTGGCAATGCGTGTACAAAGGTCAGATTCTACCATGGTTTAAAATTTAAAGGTGGTAGGACTAAACAAAAGAGTAGGGCCATTGGGCAATGGGGTCCATTCCAAAAAAAATAAATGAAGAGTTATAAGATATGTATTTCTAGAGGGAACAGAGGAAAAATAGTAATGATGTTCAGCCAAATAAGTAATGTGAGGTGGCAGAGAGGAGAGGAAAGAGTACTATCAGCAAGAGGCGTTTAATATATGGCGAATCTCTTGGTGAAGTATTAGAAGAAGAAACATGATAATTGGCTACTGCAAACAGAGCACTAATCACGAGTGAAGTCTAAAACAATAATCAAAATTACATAACAAGTATAATCGATATAAGAAGGAGCACCAACAAAGATGAATTACTTCTATTACTTATGGATTATTACTAGCAGAAAAACACATTCACGAATAATGAAATACAAGAAGACACACTGAACATCAAAATCGTGATGAATCTCGACTGTCTCAGAAAAACCCTTTCTGATTATATTAAAATTTCATAAAAAACAAAAAAGTTCTCCTGCTACGTGGGCAGGCCCCTCTCTGGTAAGTCCAACCTTCATTTATCCCTTTGGTAGTATATATAGATACATTGCATAGGGAATTCAAAACGGATCATCTTCCCCAAGATTCCAAAAATAACTATCAGTTACAAAGGGGAGTAATGCACCACAATCGAGCTCCTACTTTCTAGGGAGCATTATAATCAAAACTGACATATTCGAGATTTTTACCCTAAATTCCACTTGTCTGTATCATTACAAAATTCTCTGAAACATACTTAATTTAGCCCGAAATCTATTTCAGATTAGCAATTTCTTCCTTTAAAGTGTCAAGCCAAGCAGACTGGTTTTTTCCAACACTTTCAACCACTTCAGCTGTAACCTATGTCTTCTGTCACTTGCTCCTTTTACCCTTGCCAAATTGCAGGTGATGTCCATCTACGTATCCATTGATAATTAAATCCTTCATGATAGAATTTAGTATAATTTCTTCACCTGACCCTGACTCATCTACAGGCTCTGTGTGAAATTTTATTGCCAGTATTCGTGCAACAAGCTTTTCTTTCTTCTTTATCGATAATTTTGCCAAATTATTTGAATATCCCGGTTCACTGAAGGTTGCTGGATCTGTCTTCTCCATTTCCATTGGTTTTTTTGGAAGCATAGGCTTATCTCCCTTAGTTGTACAAGAGTTAGATGAATGATTTGAATCATGGTTACCCCATTCTATAATAAAACATTAATTGCCCAAAACAGAGTACCGTCACCCATGCTTTGAGTAACAATCATCGTTGAGTGCCAATCATGGGATACTAACGAATGTCCTTGTAGGGATAATGAATTACCACGTTTGGATGTTGATTTCAAATGATGATATTTTGAATCATTTTTATGGCGGCGCTTACCTAGCATCGAACGGACGAAAGTACCCAAACAAGTGTCCCGAGGTGATTTGACTGGCCATCAAATTTCCCTTTCCACATGCAATCCTTGGATTTGACATATCTAATGATATTTTGACACGTGACATCGGGGTGGGATTGAGTGGTTTCAAGATGACTCGCTTTCCCCCTCGATATGCATATGGTGGCACCATGTGCCCTCGAGACAAAACCGTGGTATTTTTATTGGCTCGCCTTCAAGAGATTAACCTATGCACTAGTTCTTTGCTCGATACACTCCACAACCGTCGATCAGCAACACCCACGATCCATGACCCGTCGGGTCCCATCGACTTCATACCTCTGCCAGATTTAGATCCGTCTTCTAGATATGACCCCATCTGCTAGTCTATCACTCTTCTATACTGATTTAGCCTCCTGCCAAGTCCTGAGACTTGGAATCCATATGAATTTTTTTACAGTGATAACCTCCCTTGAAGAATGCAACCAAAGTGGTCGATAGGATTCCATCATCGGTCGATCCCACTCCTCATTCAAAGAGTGAGGATTTTTCTCAGCTCTACCTCATTAATACTAATTCACCTGGACAAGGGGGCACTCTGCCCATCCCGATGGCACCCCCTTCAAGCAATCATATGATTTCTATCAATTAGAATCATTTGACAGAACCTCATCTTCCTTCTTACGTGCCTTTCCAAATCACCATGCATGTTTGTGATAGGAATATTCCTAAAACTATAATAGATGAAGGTGATTCTGTTAGCATCTTATCCATGAATGCTTGGCAGGATTTTGGTTCTCCACAACTTGCGCCTGTGACTCATAATTTGTTGACCTTTGACAAAAGAGTTATTCAACCTTTAGGGATACTTCCTTAGTTTCTAGTTACTTTGGGAGGAAAAATGGTCTACGCCGATGTGATGGTAGTTCACGACCTGTTGGACTTTAACCTGGTCCTCGGGAGAGACTATGTCTATGTTATGAGAGATTTTGTGTCCACTCTCTTTCGAGTGATATGTTTCCCTCACAACGGAAACATCGTAACGATCGACCAAATTTCATTCATTGAACCTCATCTGATGGTCAACAATATGCCTTCTCTGAACAATCCATACATGCCAGGGATTTCTGCCCCATCACAAGTCAATTATGTAAAGACATGCCCCATGCGTTCAACCCCTCACGAGAGGGAATATCTCCCTTCTCCTGACTTAGATCTGGTAGTTGACATGGCATCTCTTCGATAGGGATATTAGAGCCAGATCTCCCTACCCTTATCGAGGTCATCAACATGTATTCCTTCTAGATTTTTTTTATTCCATCTAGCGAATATATCCTAGAAGCCATGGATGAAGTTTGTCCCTTGACATGTATTCCTTCCAGAGCATTCTCCTCTTGGAATCCATGATCAAGGAGAGGTTTTGAGCATAGTTTTGCTTCTCTGTGGCAAGCTCGTTAAAAAATGAAACAAAGGTATTGAGAACAATTTTTCTTCTCTATGGAAAGCTTGTTAAAAAATGAAATAGAAGCTACGAACATATTTTTCCTCTATGTAGAAAGATTGTTAAAAAATGAAAAGAAATCTAGGGATTGAACTGGGAGGCACGAGCATAGTTCATTGTCTCTGTCAAGCTCGTTAAAAAATGAAACAGACCCCCCTCCATTACAATCAATTCTTACTTTGGTTCGAGTACTTGAACCTTCTTTTCCTTTGCCCAGTGAAAATGTTTCCATTAGTAACTAGAAACCTAAACTAGGAAAGAAGAAGAATAGCTGGAGGAAACGACGCTTGGGGGGTAGGTCTCCAGCCTCTCGACATCATGCTGGAGAAAAACTGCTAACTTCTACTAAAGAAGCTAGGGGAAAACTACCTATAGAGAGACACACTGTTAGGAGTGATCCTCGTTTGAAGGTCATTCCCATCGTAACATAGTAGTATTTTTCCTAAACGAGCTTAGGCTTTGTTCTTTCTCGTGCTCGTAAATAAATGAGAATAAGTTATCGAGATTAGTCTTTGTTATTTCTTGTGCTCGTAAATATGTGATAATAGGTTACCGAGTACACTTTTATCTCTTTTTCAGACTTGTAAAATCTATACGAAAAAGGAACTCTTTGGAGTCTCCTTTAAGCTCTTTTTAGACTCTCTAAACATGAAAAGATTGTCGAGTGATCTTACTTCCTTTCACACTCATTAAAAAGGTTTGAAAAAGCATCTTTCGAGTGATAATTTATCTCCTTTTTGGCCTCGTGATACTAATTACGAAAAATGAGCACTCTAATCAAGCATTATTAGAAGAGTTCTCCCCTGTGTTGTTTTACACTTTTTTTTCGGGCTTGGGAGACTAAATTTACGAAAAAGTCATCCATGGAGTCGCCTTTAAGTTATTTTTAGACTTTCTAAATATGAAAAACCACCGAGTTTTCATTTTATGGACTCACTAAACTACACATTAAAGGACCCATATGGCAACAAACCCTTACTTCTTTCAGTTTGTTAAATAAAGGAAGAGGAACTTATCGAAGGTGAGTTATATCGAGCATGTGGTTCCCTCCTCGAGATCTTTTAATGAAAAAGAGGTACTCATTTATTTGGGTGGGGGAAAATTGAAGGAAGTGGGTCAAGTTTTTGGGAATCCTTTATGGAAACTATTTCCTGCCTTGAACATGGCGCATGTTTGCGTCTCATCTTACAGTTGGGTAATCCACTTGTCTCCGAGTCATACCAATTCCATGTGTCACCATACTTTTTTGTCCAATTGAAGAGTGCTCTTATTTTTGTCACATTACATTCTTGGTACTGGTCGAGTCAATGCTTCCAAGTTAGTTGCCGTGCCTCATCATGTTCAAGGGAAGTTTGAATTCAAACCATCCATCTGCAGTATTTCCAGTTTCCATTTCCCGTGTCAGTCCATACTCATTCAATTCTCCATCTTACATCACATTCCTGTGTCCATTTCGTGTCGATTATGGGGGATACATCAAGGCCTTTCTTCAACGAGTCTTTTCCTGTCGACTTCAACACATCATATGGAAATTAGACTTAGAAACCGGTTAGTACCTTGGGACCTGCATGCCTCAATGACATGCCTCCTCACTTCCGGCAATAGGTTTACATCATTTACCTAGGATTGGATGATTCCATAAATGTTTGATCTCAACTCATTGATTCACACTCGCTGGAATGTACTAGGATACCTTGGGAGTCATTGACATCATTGGTTATTTCCCTCGCACTTGTTGATGGTTTACCTCAATGATCGATAATCAAGTTGTTTCTACCATGTTCGACATCAAATCATATATTCACATGGATATATTCGCACGACATCAGGATTTGGATGAAGACCTTGGGTTGAGCGTTCATTCTGTTATTTGCTTTTCCCAGGCTGCGAAAGAGATCATTTGAGAATGATGATATATATATACTGTCACATAGATCCACATTGTATTGGTTCGTGGCTATGTTTTATCATCTCGTAGCTCCACTGTGTATTTTTCATGGCTACGATCAGTTCGTGTCACGGAGGTATGGATTTACATTGTATCTCTAGTGGCCATGTACTTAGTTAATATTTTTCATGGATCCACAATGTATTGGTCGATGATCATGCTTTGAGTCATCTCATATTCTGAGCATAGTTATGACTGCCTCATAAATGTAACATATATTAATAATGTTTGATGGTTGTTTGTAGCTTCTGCTAGGTTCTCCAACTCCGCACCCTTGCATTGAAGAATTTGTAAAGTGTTTCGACCATCAATTTCTCTTCCGACCTCACACTTTAGGGGGCATTTGTTACACATCAAAATGCCACACTTAAGTAACTCACCCTAAGTGTCACAAGTGTCGTAAACATGTCATATGCACCTTGCTAAGTGTTGCATACACCTTAATACCATGAAAGAACATTTGTCACAATACCTAGTCAATGAGGAGGATAAATATATCATATGAAGGTCAAAATACTATGTGCACATGAATTATTTATTAATATTCATAAAAAGGAAATTAATTTTGTGTGAGAATCCACCTCACATTTAGTTTCCTAATCTCAAGGAGAGGTTGAGAATCTCATGGATGGTTGAGATATTTTCTCAAACCAAAATCCTAATTTGGTGGATCTTGAGAGATATTTCCTATTTAAAATCCTCGAGAGATATTTTCTCCCTAAAATCCTTGAGATATATTTTCTCCGTAAAAATCTTGGAGATCCCATTTTAGTGGATCTAGTGAGTGATCTTCTCCATGGTGGTTAAGCCTCCAAATCCTATATAATGAGGGCTTTCCATGGATAAGAAGAGGAATATTAGAGGTATCAAACCTTTGATCCCGGGGGAAGCTTGGAGATATCAGATTTATGATATTGGGATTCATGCAAGGCTTGGACGAGGAGAGCTTAGAGGAGTTGAAATTGACATCATTCATGGTATATAAGTTTTCTTTTTTCTCATTTAATATACTTGGCCTATTTCCTTCAAGTATGTGTTTTCATGTGCTTGTCTATGTTTAATTTGATTTGCATAGATGAATTTGCTTTGCTTAATCGATTAGAGTAGAAGGAATTTGCTTGTTTTTTGCTGTTCATTACAGGTATTGATTTGCGCCAGGAATCATATCAATCTTGTGGAGTAGCTAGGACAAACGTCGTAAACATAGTAAATCCTACTTTACCTTCTCCTCTCTTTTTTGATAAGAAAAATGAGTTTATAGGAATGGTAGTGTCCAAATGATTGTTTCTGTCTTGGTATTGAGGTCAATAATCCAAGGGAAAGTTCACCTGTCCACAGAGGAATATTTCCATAACACTACTCCCGATAGGCCTTGGGAATATATTTTGATGGATTACATGTCTGACCTTTCATCCACCAAGCAAGGAAATGATTGTGTATTTTTGGTGGTTGATCGATTTTCGAAGATGGCCATTCTCATAGCCTACAAGAAGAGCATCATAGCGACATATACTACCAATATCTTCTTCGAATGAGTGTGGGTCCATTTTGGGATACCACATACCATCATCTCTAATCTGGAAAACATGTTCCTCAACCCATTTTGGTCGAGTCTTTGATCACTGTTGGACACCAAACTCACTAAATCCACTTCCTTCCACCCTCAAACCGATGGCCAAACAAAGGTCATCAATCAGATGATTTTGCACATCCTGTGCATGTATAACTCTAAGCATACATGCACATGTGATGAGAGTCTTCCCTATGTTCAATAGAGCTACAACATGGCTCTCCATAACTCCACCGACCATAGCCCCTTTCAGGTGGGGCTAGGATTCCAACCCTTGGGTCCCATTGATGTCACACTACCTATTGCAACCATACAAACAAATTCTTCCCATGTT
>ML859965.1:9739-20478 GCA_009831015.1 Picea engelmannii
CTCCAATGCTCATGCTCCCCCTTGTGACCATCTATCCTCATCAATTTTTCTATATCTGCCCCTTTGACATCAATGGAAAAGGGTATCTCCCTTTGGGACTTCTTCCCATGTCTAAATTTTCCTTGGGGTTTCTCCCCATGTCTTCATGCCTCTGAAATTTCTCTGTGTTTCTATGCCTCTGATTACTTTCTCTCTCCCCCTTTGAAAAAGGGTAACTCTCTCTGGGACTTCTCTCCCTATCTGGACTCTTATTTGGGGATGCTCCCCATATCTTCACTCTTTTGATCTCTTCTTTGACCATATCTCTCCCCTTGAGTTCTCTGTAATAAGTTGTGTAGATAAAATATAGGTCTTTCGATACCTATTTTCCTTTTGGAGTTTTTGTCCATTGGTGCTTCCTCTTGAATTTCACTGACATATACAAAAAGCATTCAAAATTTTATTTCTTCATTTACTTGTCATGTTCACTTGACCATTATGTTCAACAAAGTCCTTCTGATGATATAGCTTCTGCTAATGGTTTCTCTTTCCCTGTTATGTTGTGCCTTTGACTACTTGCATTTCTGTGACTAACTGATTGTTGGTTGTGGAGCCTGATTATCTTCCTGATTTAGAGGTCTTTGTTTTCAGCCATGTTTATACCCCATGAAGAATTTACACCCTACAAGAACGTAAACTCCTCCACGTGGGGGAGTGTAGGGGGGTTTTCTCCTCTTCCGAGGTCTGGGGGAAAGCAAGGGTTCGGGGGCGAAATTTTTTTCTTGTAAATGTATATTGTAATTTCATAGTAAATCTAGACCGTTCATTATAAGGTCGCAGATCTAATGGTAGAAGTTATGTTATGGTTTTTTTCCCTAGAAGGCAATCCTGTTTTATGAGGGAAATGTATTGCGGCTATGGATCATTGTGAATATTGTATTATGAGTGAGGATACTGTGAGAGAAAGAAGAGGAAGTTACATTGGGTGTACTGTAGGTTGCATCCCTTCATTTTCTATATAATAATAAAGGACGGACCTGGAAATTTATCTGGTGGACATAGCCCACACTGGGTGAACCACGTATATCTGTTTCTCTATTGTATTGTGTATCTTCTATGCTTTATTTTTGCATTTGTTTTATTTTATTGCTTCGCGATCCTGTTTTTCTAACATTGATTCCATTGATTCCAATTGTAAATACACTTCTATGCATCTTCTCTGACCCATTATTTTTGTACCTGCTAAGCATCTCATGAATCCATCTCTTTCCATATGTCACAAACTGTCTGTTATCACCATAACAATTGTTTGATGGGATCTAAGTCTTTGGATTTAGTGAGGGGATAAACCGGTGTAGAGACGTGATAGATTGGAGGATGAGGCCACACCTAGTAGAAAAGGGATAAATATTGCGGAGGCACGAAATTGACGAGACACGATAGATCATAGATATAAAGAACTATAGATCGACGGTCAACAACTATATCGGGCGGAAAACTAGTGCGGTTTTAATTATTTGAAAGTGGGCTGATGAAAATACTGTGGTTTTGTCCCAAGACCATGTGGCACCACTAGATGCACATCGGGGTGAAAAGTGGTCTACCCCAAACCACTTTACTTCATCCCCAATATCGGGAGGCGTATATAAAGAGGGTGACCCTTGTCATTATTTTATGATTTTTCAAATCATTTGAACGATAAAAGTGGCAGGACCACTGCATTCGAAACTAAGCTCAATAGTGCACCAAATTCATGCATCTTCCGCTCATTCGCAGGTATTTTTCATCATCATCATGGATCCTGTCATTTCATCCGTAAAAGAGAAAGATCCCCCGCCAAGTGAAGAAGCCCTAATTGACGGGGGATATTGTTTCTAGAGCCAATTTTTCAGATCATGTAGCGAGCCAAATATCATTTCTCAAAGCGGTCCAAGCCTCCATAGTCCCTTACGTCGTCAAAGTCGTATTCCCTTTACTAGATTTCGTAGGCTGGTGTGCTGAACAATATTCACAGGAAGAGAGGGTCGTTTTAAATAGGTTAGGGTTGGAGGTTTTGTGTAGAATATATTTCTCATCCGTTCGATGCACCCTTGACATACCAAATTCCCCTTCCACAACGTCTGAACCCTTCGAGGAAGAGAAAATAGTCACAGTTTACAGGGAATGTCCTCCTGAGGTAAAAACCCTATTTTTGTAGACAATTGTCAAACCCGAGCAATATTCTAAGAGTCTGTCCTTGCCAATGAATGTAAACGTCATGGTTATCAAGATATAGTGGGCCTGTTCCATACTCAGTCAGATTTTAGGTCTAGATAATAACAATTATGTATTTGAGGTCATGTTAGGTTTTCTGTTAACCTTTTTTTAGTCAGAATCCAGTCAATCAGTCTGTATCAGTTTTGATAAATTCATAGCTGATAATGTACACAAACAACTATTGAACTTCCAATCACTAAGGAACTTTAGGTATTACACATACTTTCTGAAAATGTTCTTGGAGACAAACAAGAAAGATTTCCCTGAAGCAACGTTCATCTCCACATAATGCAAAAGAATCACAATGCTCATTTTGATAAATAAGATCATGTCCAGAGTTTACAACTTGATCTGATATGGAAGCCACCTTGTATATTGCTGAGACACATCAAGTGGGGCCAACCCTACAACATAATCATACACAACAGACCCCTCAAAAGCTGAAATTCCAAGTTCCCAAATTAACTGTCTACACCAAGAGAATTAGTTCAGAGGCCCTAGGCAACAATAGTCAGCAAAATGCTCCCAAGAAGATAAAGATCCAAAAATCCCCACAGATGGTAGATCTGGAGGAAGAAGAGACTAAGGAGCAAGTAAGTATGGATATGGTAGAGAGTGGCACAAACAAGGAGAAATATGGTAAAATAAACATGCCCCAAAGTGAAAGAAACTCAAGAGATTTCAACAACAAGAAGCACATTTTTGATAAAGCACCTGGAGTAGTCTACCAATCTAAAGAAGATTTAGCAAAGCAATATGATATGAAAGGAAGCTCGACCATGAGTGAAATAAGGGAGTTGATACCCGAGGTGGAAAATATTTCTCAACATATGTCTTCTCTGTTCTCAGTCAAAGATATTGAGAAGAAGACACTCAACATAACAATTGCAGATAATAATAAAGTGTCTGAGGTCAAGCTGCATTATGAAAACATCAGTTCCCTAGACAAGGTGAAATTCCACATAAACACCAGTGACATACTGTATTCAGACTACCTGGGTCTGATCTTAAAGGTTTCAAGGTTTACAACTCATGCACTTAAGCTGGAGGGATAGTTGAGACAAGAAAAAACATCCAAGAGATCTTGGTAGCCTCAATTCAAGAGATTAGAATCTGAAGGCCCTCAAGGGGTGAAAGATTCTTTAGAAGAGAAAGACAAGATGATTCAAATCATGAAGAAAATGCTAAATATGTCCACCACAGAGCATCCACAAACAACATAGTTAGCTTCTCTAGAGTAAGAGAAAGAGACATTTTGACAAGAAGCATTGAATTACAAGGCCAAAGTACTGCAGTTGGAGAAGGAAAAGGTAAATTGGTCACAAGGGCATATAGGAGCATCAGACATGGCTATTGTTGCACCTTCTACCGCAGGAATTGAGCAAAGCACTAATGGATTGGTTTAGTATATGTACCAAGTTATCTTGGAAGCATAAGAAATCAAGATCCTTAAGGGAGACATAGGAAAGCTGCAACAAGAAATGCAAATAAAGGATGAAAAGATGGACCAGTTCCAGAAAGAGAATCAAGCTTTATAGGAAAGGGTAGACAAATTGAAGAAAAGGTTGAAAGGTAAAGGACTATTGTAGGGGGCAAAACATGTCATCTGGGACTCTATTGCTGCTGAGTTTCTAAGTTCAGGGTATACCTAAATTTCATTGATGACAAAGATAGCATGGCTATCATAGCCGTAAGAAGATGCACTGTTGTGGGTGAGACACTGGCAAAGAAACCTTCAGAGTGGGCCCATAATGCTATAAATATGCTAAATTCCATTCCCACTGCTAAACTGCAGACCATTGGGCTCAAAGACATGACCACATTGATCATTTGGGCCAGGAGAGTCATTTCCAAGCATAACTTGCTTAAATCAGTCCAAACAAAATCCATGCAGATGGAGTAGAGCATACAGGAATTCAAAGATATATTTGAAGATTTGTTCATCAAAGGACTCCCATCATTTTGGGATGGAAAAGGGAAATTGTATGATCAGGAGGAGTAGAAATCTCACCTCGCCTAATGCAGAATGGATCACTCCAAGTTTGAAAGCTTGAATGAGAACTTGAAGGGAACAAATATGGTGGAATATTTGACCATAGATTTTGAGATGTTGAACCAGTTCAAGACAATGAAGATCAGGCTACCAACCATGACTTATGCCACTTGCATTGACATGGAAATCCTGATAAAGGAAATGACGGATTGTGAGATCCATTATGACTTACATTGGAAAGAAGGGAATAACCTCCAAGTGTCACCAGATTGGTGGGTTTGACAGAATTTCATAGCAAGACAGATGGCGAATACAAAAGATGAACAGTCAGAAAAATCAGCTGTTAGTTTATGAAACATTTTTGTTTAATCATTGTAAATCGGTTCACATACCGAGACTGTCAGTTGAAATTATTGTCGTCAGTTTTAGAAGCTGAAAATTTTCAGTTCAACCATTGTAATCGAATTGTATAAATGATAGAATTTATGAATGAATTAATGTTGGCAGAAGTGCAAGGGAACCTTTTTAGTTGTTTCTGGACTCATTTGTAATTTCCTGGAGCCGAATTGAATACATATGCAAAAGCTTTTGAAGTCTCTATGAAAAGACTATAATGGTGGTGATATGAGTTTTGTCTCCTTTCATTGTATGTATTTCCTGTGTTCTTTAATTCCATTTACATTTTCTTCTGTTTAAATTGGAGATTCAAAGACCCAGAATTCATCTTGTGATGCTCTCAGCTTAAGCAATTTAAACTGTGTAATTTTCTTCCTAGCTAATTCATAATTCATTTCAGTAATGCTCTGATGCAGTTATTTATTTTCTCCTTCCTCTTACACCCTGCTTAAATACAATTTTGCGACTCAGATTCATTGCCTCATTTATCTTTTATCCTCTGGAGAGTTCTATGGGCCAGTCATTGTTTTCATTAACCTTCAGAACTTCGACTCCATAGCCCTAAGTGTCCCTCCCCTTCCTTGCCAACAACTTTATAAACCCCCCCCAAAACAAATTAAATCTAGCCACCAATTTCCAAAGAAATATCCAGTGACATGAGAGATCCCTCTCTGAGTTGAGTAGGTTAGTGCCCATCTCTAAAGCTGGTTGAAACAATTACTTCTATTGTTTGTTTACCAGCCAGACAAAATTTACAGAGTGCTAACATTCTAGCGCTGTAGCCGGGGAATGAAAGAGAAATCTTCCCTGGGAGAAGAACGACTTAAAGCTTTAGTTTTGATCCATGAGGGTGAAAGTGGATCAAATACCTTATTGGATGAGATTATTTTTTCCCTGACAACTCTGTTACCAAGAGACCAGTTGCACCAAGTAGTGTGAGCTAGAAATCCTGGCTCCCAAGAGAATAAGCTACAATCCTTGTGTCTGATCCTGAAAATATTGTACATAAAATAAAAGAAAATCAAGTAACCCCAGTGTTGTGTTTGGACCGATATCTATCCTTACCCATGGATGGAGTGACAAGCATTGCAAACCTTGATTTTGATGTAAAATTTGAAAAAAATCTGTTCTGAACTAAATATGAATCTTGTTTGAGTGAGATCGTCTTTGACGAAAAGAGATTCCAAGATTTGATTTTAGCTTCATCTGCAAAGCCCATAGTGATTCACACTTAGAACCAACAGCCACTTCGACCCCTCACAACATCCATGTCAACTATATTTTCTCCTCTAGTGTTACCTGTTCAATTTCATGATTTACCTCGAGAGTACAATTTAAGGATTAAACTGTATGATGCTGAGGGTAGTGTGTCATCCCATAAACATCTAGACTGGTTCAATGATTTTATACACTTGGAAGATGTAGATTTTGAAGATGAAAAAATGAGACTGTTTGCACAAAGCCTTGCAGGAGAAGTGAGGAAGTGGTTCAGAGCTCTTCCAACAGCTAGTATCATAAATTTTGAGGCCTTTGAAACCAGATTTCTTACAAAATGGGGCAACAAGAAAAATCCCCTCCAGTTGTTAACTCAATATAACAACATGAAGATATCACCTGATGAAACAGTGCAAGATTTTTTAGCCAAATTTGTAAAGTTCTATAATTTGATTCCTGCTGAGGTAACCCCCCCCCACAAAACTGCTCAACTCAAATATATTGATTCCTTTGAAAGTGATTTTGTTTTTTTATTGAGAGAATGAAGTTTCACTTCATTATATGATATGATGACTGATGCCATAGAGGTCGAAGTGAATCTAATGGCTTCATGAAAGATAAAAGCTAACTTTGGCAGATACATGAACAAAGCTCAAAATAAGGTAGAATCTTCAGCCTCACAAACATCAGAATAAAGGTTTGAAACGATGATGAGAACCATGGAGAGAATGATGGAGAGAATGGCCTTATATAACAGGACTAACCCTAGAGAACAAGATGATGGTCCACCTAGAAATTCGAGGAGACCAACAATCCCACAAATTAGACAAAGAGAACAAAGAAATCAGGGGAATCAGGGAAATCAGGGAAATCAAGTAGATCAGAGAAATCAGGGGAATCGGGGAAATCAGGTGAATCAAGGAAATCAAGGAAATGAGGGGGATCAGCAAATAAGGCCTCCTTTTCAAAATAATTATGTAAATGAGAATTATGATGGATATTTTGAAGACAACATGAACTGCTATGATGATAAAGAAACATAGGTGTTTTTGACTAAAGAAGAACATGACCAGTTCATGGATGCAAGTGAGATATTCATGCAAGATGAGGAGGAAAGGTTATCAGTAGAAAGGGAATATTATCAAGCAGGAATGCAAGATTCCATTATGCAATTCTAGAGACAATACAATCTTCGAAATCAAAGACTACCTGAAAACCCCCCAAAGGGAAATCCTCCAAAAGGAAACCCCACCAAAGAAGCTCAGAGTAACATAACCTCTTCAAGTCAGCCCAAAAAGGATTATGCTGCAAAGGGTACGATAGACAAAGGAAAGCATAAAGAAGATCCCCAGAAGCAAATACTAGAGGCAAGGAAATAAACAGTCACCAAAGAGATAGATAAAACCTCATCCTCCTTTAATTTTGAAAGTGAGATGGCCAAGGTTAAAATTTATGTACCATTCAATGAATTGATCAAGAATAGTGAATATAGAAATTAGATCAACAAGATGCTTAGGATGGAACAAACTTCTGATACCATAAACATACAAGATGATCACCCTGCCATCTTGTTTGGACCACGAGTAGAAGAAAATAGTGATAATCAAGAAGTTCCCCCTTTTTATGTCAGTCTGAAAATACATGATATGACTTTGCACAATGCCATGCGGATTCGGGAGCATCTCATAACTTGATGTCCAAGGTGGTCATGGACCAACTGGGCCTTGACATCATAAGGCCTTACAAAGACCTGTTCTCTTTTGATCCCAGGAAGGTGAAGTGCCTAGGTCTTATCAAAGATCTGGTGGTATCTTTAGCACAAATCCCAACAAAGAACATGTTTATGGATGTAGTGGTTGTTGATATTCCTCCCAAGTTTGGCATGCTGTTATCCAGGTCATGGGCTTCAAAATTAAAGGGAACTCTCCAGATGGACATGTCATACACCACCATCCTTGTCTTTGGTTAAGACAAAAGGTTGTACATAGAGGTTTTTCTTAAATACATGGTCAAAAACAAGTCACAACCAAGTAATCATCCCATCTACTCTGTGGAAATTGAGTTGGGGTCTTCCATTTTCTTCAATGACCTATGTTTTGAAGAGAAAGAGCCATAAATTGATATGGTTGACAAAGATAGATCTAATCAACAGATTGAGAAGTTTTCAGAGCAACATGATAACATGGAAGATCAGACATGGAACATGAGTTTCAATGGAGATAACTATAGAGAAGCAGTAGCGGTTGGCATATGGATCAATCACCCTAAAGGAGATTCAAAATTGTATTCTTACAAACTTGTTTTTGAGTGCACGAATAACATGGAAAAATATGAAGCATTAATATTGGGGTTGAAGGTTTTGAAATAATTGGGTGCCAAAATGATAGTTGTACATGTATACTTTGAACTAATTATCAATCAAATCAAAGGCATATACCAAGCAAAGCATCCCAAACTGAGGGAATATAGGAACCTAGTGCTAGATCTCCTTGAGAAATTTCCAGAATATAATCTTTCAAAAATTCCAAGAGAGCAGAATCAGATTGTTGATGCCTTGGCTACATCAACAAAAAATTTCAAAGTTCTGATCTTCCCTAACAAAAAATATGAGGTTGAGGTCAAGTACATGCCAATAGTACCATGTAATATTAAGTACTGGTAGGATTTTGAAGATGGGAAACAAATAGAAAGCTTCCTCAAGATGGAGAATGAATTTGAAAATCTGAACATTGATGAAGAATACTATGATCAAGAGGTAGATGCAACTGCTTTAAATAAGGATGGGTACTTCAACAATCAAATTGTGGGTAGAGACATAGTTCAGCTAAAGAGAAACATCATTCCGAAGGATTTGGTCCCATTGGAGAAACTCTTTGATAATAATGATGTGGCCATAAGTCCAAAAATCACAGTAAATGAAGGAGATGTAGAAGATTGCAATATTGGGACTCATGAGGACCCCAAAATCATTAAGCTGTCCAAAACACTCAGCCTTGAAGTCTAGGAGAAATATGTCAAATTGATTAAAGAGTTCCTTGATGTTTTTTCCTGGAGCTACGATGATCTGAAATTTTATGACACCAGTATAATCCAACATGTGATCCCAATCAAATAAGATCACAAACCTTTCAAAAATAAGTTAAGAAGGACAAACCCTTTGTTTCCGCCCTTGATTGAGAAAGAGGTAAAGAAGCTATTTGAATCCAAGATCATAGTATCCCTGAGGTTTTCTAAATGGGTGGCAAATTTGGTGCCAGTCAGAAAAAGGAGTGGAGAAATCAGGTTGTGTGTGGATTTCAAAAATCTGAACATAATATCTCTAAAGGATAACTACCCACTGTCTAAGATGGATCACATTTTACAGAAAGTGGCGGGTTCTCAGAAAATGTCAATGTTTGATGGCTTCTCTGGATACAATCAGATTATGGTGCACCTTGATGATCAGAAAAAGACAATGTTCGCAAATCCATGGGGAACATTCATGTATTCCAAGATTCCTTTTGGGCTCATAAATGCAGGGGAAACATTTCAAAGAGATATGGACATAACTTTTGTTGATGAAAAAGACAAATTCATTGTTATCTACCTAGATGATATCAATGTGTATTCTAGTTCGGATGAAGAACACCTCAAGCATCTAAGAAGGGCATTTCAGAAGTGCAGAAAGTTCAGAATCTCATTAAACACTAAGAAGTCAAATTTCACTATGGAAGAAGGAAAGTTGTTGGGTCACATTATTTCAAAAGAGGGAATAAAGGTGGATCCCAACAGAGTTGAGGGAATCCTAAAAATTGGCATACCCAGAAGCAAAAAAGAGGTACAATCTTTCCTAGAAAATGCAAATATTCTGAGAAGGTTTATTCCTAACTTGGCTGAAATCATAAAGTATATTACCAACATGCTCCAGAAAGGAAATGAAATAAAGTGGACCCCTGAGGCCAGGAAATCCTTTGAAGACATCAAAGTGGCATTGACCAAGGATCCAGTACTAGCCAACCCTAATTTTGAAAAGGACTTCATATTGTTCTCTTTTGCCTCAGAGCACATAATTGCTAGTGTTTTACAACAGAAAGATGAGCAAAATTTTGAGAATCCCATAGCATATTACAACAAGACATTGAGAGATGCCCCTTTGAAATATGATATCATGGAGAAGAAAGCATATGAACTGGTCAAGGCCTTGGAAAGAATTCTGAGTTTACATCTTGCATTCCCATACTATTGCTTATGTGCCCAATAACTCTGTGAAATACATCTTAACCCAACCTGATCCTGAAGGTGTTATTGGATAAATCCGTAAGTGCGGACACAAACCGATCTCCCTAGATCCACCTGGATCTAGAACAAAGCAAGACAAAACATGACTCTTTCCTTATATTTTGACCATTGAATTAAATAGGAGGCAAGAACAAAGAACATACCTTACTGTCGCTTCCTATGGTCTTTGTTGCTTCCGCTTAGCTCCAGTGCTCTCGTGCAGCCAAGACCAAGACAACACAAACCAACCAAAGTGAAGAAAGCACAATCTATTCAATAGTCAATCTATGTATATGATCAGGGAGTTATACAATAAAGTGGAATTAGCTTTATGGAAAAGAATCATATTACTGTATCATATTAAATGTGAAAGAGAGATTACAACCATTGCCTTGATGTCGTAAGGTCCCTTCCAACTGTCCTTCGTTCCCCACACACTTTGAATCCAGGAATTCTGAGAGCATAGATATGATGATATTCACAATCTATCTTGACAAAGCAAATCTCAAAGCCACTCCAACCAAGCTAATAATTCCAAGCCAACCAAAGCTAACAAGCTCAAGAAACAACAAAGTTAACCCAAGCTAACTTTCTCCATGAGAACTCCTCTCCTTTTATAAGTTGAAGAGGATAAGGTGAGGAG
>ML859965.1:25236-36763 GCA_009831015.1 Picea engelmannii
ATTTTGGCATACCAAACTCGGGGAGATTGCTTAAGACCATAGAGAGATTTCTTAAGGTGACAGAAAAGGCTAGAGTCATTCTGGACATAGCCATGAGGTTGTTCCATGTATATTTCTTCTTGTGAATCCCATGCAAGAAGGTGTATTTAACATCCATTTGATAGACCTCCCATTTATGTGAGTGTTATAACCCTAATTTGCACCAGACATGCTTACCTGGAATCAGGGCATCTCAGATTCCTTCTTTGCCAAAGCACTGCTGAACAAATCTTCTTAAAAAAACTTTTTATAAAGGCCCACGCGCCCTGCTCTATTACTACACGCGTGTACACGCTAGCTGACCCAAAACAACCTACGTGTACCTACAAAAGCATGAAAAAATGAAAGTTTCCGACGAAGCACACAACTTTGGGTGAGTTAACTAAACCTTTCAACCATGCATGGACAAGGGTTCATCCAAATACCTAGCTTCTTCTAGCCTATAAAAGAAGGGTTAGGGGTCCCATTTTAAAGAGGAGAATCACACTAAAGAAACTATACCCGATTGCGCATTCCCTTTGTCCCAACCCTTTAGCCATCCTTGTGAAAAGAGAAAGATAGAGCAAATAAGTTGGAGGACAATTGAAGAGGAGCCTAGGACCATGTTTGTGGAGCAGCGATTGGCTTCATCATTGTAAGTTGATTTGTTGAAGTTAATAATAAAGAAATACTTTTCCCGTCCCACCATATGAGGTTTTCATGGTTTATTGCATACTTGTTTATTGAATCTCTAACCCATTAATCTATATATCAAATGCATGTGGAGTTTGTTGTTTGTTTTGTGTAAATGCAGGTCAACCTTGGGAGGATAGCTGCAATAAAAAAGCGATCAAGCAAGGAAGGATCTACATCAAATGCCCGAAATAAGGTATGCTCACTTGATCTTCTTAACTATGTATTTGCTTAAGAATAATGGGGATTAGGTCTGGGACGATGGTAGAAAGTAGAAATCTTTAGGTCTTTTCTGCATGCATAATTAAACCCTAAGTTCTAGTCCATAGAGGGATTTCCCACTCACAATAGAATTGGTGACAGTACTGGGGAGATCTCTAGGGTTCCTGGGAATATTTTTGGGTATTTTTAAGAACTGGTTTCATTTTCCTGTTTTTAAAGTTTCTGCAAAAGTCTGAGCTAACAGAGATTCTGGTCTTCCATACCAGTTATCTCTGTTTCTTTGCTTGACTGTATTTTTTTTTCGAGACCCACAGAGGTACACGCGGCCTGTATAAGGTCTGCACACATGTAACCGAGCCCTGCATTCTCAGAGCCTGCATGTACATGCTAGCTGAGGAGGTGACAGTCGCATCTATGATTCCAGGAAATTTCTTTTAAAGAGGCAGTCATCCTCTTCCCTGTCAAAATTAGTTCTTCCCAGGGGTTTTCTGGAACTCTTTCTGGTCTTTGTTGTCCACAGTCTATAGCTTAGGTTTCACCTCGGATTGGTTTGTTCTATGAAGTTTTCCTTGAATTGTTTTCTTTTTCTATTAAAGTAAGTGTCTGAGTCTTCAAGAGATTCTAGTTCTCAGTACCAGTAATCTCTGACTGGGCTGGATTACTTGGATTTTTATTTGTCTTAGAGTTTCAGATATACATGTGGCATGTATAAGGCCATCACGCATGTACACGTTCTTTGACTTTACACAGCTCGCGTGCACACGCTTGCTGTGGAACTGTCAGCAGTGTGCTTGTGGAGAGAATTTTTGTTGAAGGTAAGACAATCATCCTTTATTTTGACAAGAATTATACCTCTAAGGTTTGGGTCTCTGTCATAACAGACAGTAACTTAGGTTTGATCACAACAATAGCTTTCTTTTTTCATTTAGAAGTTTTCCTCAAAATTTTTATTTTATAGGGTTTTTAGACAAGTGTGAGAGTCCAATTTTAATTTGCTTGTGTGTGATTTTTTAAAGTGACTCTTTGCGATCTGCGCTTAGGCCAAAAAGTTTTCTTGGTTTTGACTTGTTGATATTTTTCCTTTTTTCTTTGTGAGCATTCAAATAAAAAAAAATCTTTTATTTCTTTGTTGGTTAAAAAGTGTTGTTTTGCATTAGTAACCAGGGAAAAGTCTTTGTTTTCATAAGTTCTTGACAATTTACTTAAATCATAAGTAGCTCGTAGTTGAGTGAAATCCCGCTTTGAGTTTGATGTTCAAAGATCTTAGAAAATTTTTTAAGTTTGAAAAGTTGTTTAAGAGTTAAGTGAAGTAAAGGTTTTTGTTTCCAGCTTTCTGTTTATTTTGCTTTCGTCTTTCAAACATCACTAGTTTCACTTTCATAACCTTTGTCTTAAGACAAGCCATAAAAATTAACGCTAAATCTAAAATTCATTAGACTTTTTATGTTTGTAGGGTCAACCAACTAGTTTAGGGTTAGGGCCTTGAATTAGGTTGGAGAGGAAACTCTTCAAGGCCATTAATATCAAACATTGGAGTCTGAGTTAGGGAGTGTCAAATTCCAATATCATGAAATTTATCTGGGACCCCTCTCTAACACATGGGATAAACATGAGGTTGCATGCAGAAAGGTAGTGTAGATAACCCATTCAAAGCTGGACCAATCGTAGTGGAGAACACATATAGAGGGTTTGTCTTTGGATTCCGTTGATTGCATTTTCCACAGAGATTCTTGGGTCTCGAATCCATTCGAGGTCCTTAGTTGTATTCTAGACCACTTGCTTTCGATACCCTTGATAGGTTTTGGGCTCGATACCCTGCTCATTGTGGACTACCCGACTTTTGACTGTACCCGCCCAGTGACTGTTCGCGCGCTGGCAACCTAGTTGTCTATATTTTTAGGGACATACACAGGTGATTGCGGGGGTATACCGCAACACCTAGGACAAACATCGGGCCATGCTTTGTAGAGTATACCCAGAGGGTGATTTCGTGTTCGAGTTTCACTTGCACTGGTAAGTTGCTCTAGTGTTGGTTTTTGTAACTGTTCTTCCAATTAGTTTAGTGTTTGCTTGTTTTATCTTGTAGGGACTTTTTTAGTGTGTATTGTTTTTTGAACGAATAGACATCCCTAGAGTGTATTTGATCTTCTCACATAGTGGAGGATCACGAGCTCTGCCGGTCATGAAGGCTTTTGGGCCTATCATCAGTTACACTACAACCACGCCCACCACCACTAAGGCGAAAGCTAGACCAACAAGGGTCTTTTGAAGCGACTGGGTCACAAGAAATTGTGCCCGACCAACATTTGGAGGAAATGATTGTTTTAGAATTTGGAGCGAAATCTCTTGGTCCACCTGAAACTCCAACCACTGATCTTTTGGCACCCATCATCGTACCGATTCACCCTTATGAGTGCCATATAGTGTCGCACGCAGCAATGGAAACAAATGTTGTCACTCCCTGTGGGAATTCTTCAATTCCCACTACGATTGTCACCACAGGAGAGTTTCCACCTCCTAACCCACCATCACTGGTCTGAGCCACCATGTTCTCGATTGCCTCTACCTCACATAGTGGTTCGATCCCATCTATGGCGGCGGCCACAACCCCTTTCCTACAAAGTGCAACAGGCCCTCCGTTCTCATACGAGATGCCTAGCTTAGGTACAAGTCCTGTACTTTCCTACTCCACTTCAAAGACTTTAGGTCTGGGGGCATGGAGCTCTAACACTCCTCTAAAAGGCCACATGGGGGGGAATTCAGCTCCTTTTAATGATTTCCCTTATGAGGGAGGTCATATACCTCCTTCGTCCCCTTCGCTCGGTGGCACGCATCAACAATTCGGCAGGCCACCTGCACACCATAGTTTATTTGGAGCAGGGAGTCAAGGATCGCCTTTGCATAATATGCCAGTAGGTTCAACACTTTTTTCTTTGTTCGGTGCATTTGGTAACAATTCCTTCTCTTCAGCTACTTTCCCGACTGGGAGCAACTCCGGTTTCAGACAACCTATTTCTATGTAGGGTACTATTCCTGCACAAGGGGCAAACCCAGGAACTTCTTCCACATCAGTGCCTTGTAATTCTTGGCAGGGATCTGTTCCCTCGTCAGAAATGCCGATCTTGGGAAATTCTTTCCACAGTCAATGGAACCTCGAAAAAGGTACTATGCCTATCCCCACAGGATCGACATGGGGCAACCCTTCCCAAATTCCTTCGAATGTAATGCACGCCCATCCATCTACGTCCTATTTTTGGAATCAACTGATGATGCCTCCTCACACACAGAATCCGTACGCTGGTCATGGCCATGGTTTTTACTAGAACCCAGGCTAGCAGCCGAACTTTTCCTGGCACCCTGGTGCCAGTCAAACTCCAGGTCCCTTTTCCTAGGTTATCACCAACAACCCAAACTACCTTTTCTGGCAACCTTGCATTTTCCAGACTTGACAAG
The DNA here is from genome assembly GCA_009831015.1 of Picea engelmannii. Lineage (NCBI taxonomy): Eukaryota > Viridiplantae > Streptophyta > Pinopsida > Pinales > Pinaceae > Picea > Picea engelmannii. The sequence goes on from ML859965.1 coordinate 29,623, forward strand.
GTTGTTGAATGACCCGATCTATCACGATCCACGTTGTCCCCCTATGCTGACAAAGTTTCCTTCGGACATACCAAAGTTTGAAGCCAAGACAAACGAAGATCCAGGCGATCATATGACTACCTTCAACCTTTGGTGCTCATCTAACTGATTGAAAGATGACTCCATGCAGTTGTGATTGTTTCAACGTACTCTAATTGGGAGTGCCACAAAATGGTACATTGAGCTCGACCGCTCAAGATACTCTTCCTTCGGTGAATTGGCAATGGCCTTCCTAAACCATTTCCAATTACCTGTGAGATACGACGTTGACACCGAATTGCTGGCCAATTTCACACAGACAAAAGCGGACCATATCTCTGATCACATCCAAGAATGGAGACGCCGAAAGAGTTTAATTAAGGTTCCAGTCCCACCAACATCCCTGCTCGAGTGGTTCCTTAAGTCTTTGTTCCCAAAATTATCCAAAGATGTTGTGACATCAGGAGTGTTTTCCGAAGAAGATGCCATCATGAGAGCTCAACAGCTTGAGCTCATCTATTCTTAGTCTGGTTTATTATACAAGATCTTTCCAGATGTGCCATGCTCAATACTTGATAAAACCAGACAGAGAGCTGGACCACATGCCGTTGGTATGGTTGGTTCAGCACAAACAAAGCTCACTGAGCAATTGATGAAGCAATTGCAACAATTGTCTATAAAACATACAGCGGCCAGCCAAACTACTATTTTGGATGCTCCCCCTACTAAAACATCGGATGTACACATAGTGCAATCGAAAAATCCAAAGGCCACCCAACAGCCTAAAGGAAAGAAAAAACAATGAAAGAAGGGTAAGGGGGATAAGAAACCCACTGATAATGCTGGCGGGGGAACACTGAGAAACGAAAGACGAGGTATTCGTGAAACCTGTGCGTGGAAGACCACCTGACCCACCAATGTCCTCGACTTGCAGAGGCCCAAAATTTTGTGACACAACAACAACATGTTGTGTTAACCAATCCATTTCAGCATGGGCAAAACCTAACCCAAGCCTCTACAAGAGCGGAAGGGGGAAATCAAGGACTCTCTCAGTCTTCGAACAATCCCACATCTATGAATGTATATATGATGAAGGGTGATGCTTTTATATCAACTAGAGAACATGACTACAATAAACCAAGAACTTCTGAGAAGGGCAAAGAAGCCGAACTCCCATCTCTTCCTCTACAAATTGAGAAGACTTTGGGTGAAACAATGACACGCATCCAAAAAGGCACGTTCAAAAAATCTTCTCACAACCCAAATGCAAGGGCCACCCATAACTATTATGTGGTGGAGGATTTGTCTCAAACCCCTTGTGTGATGTCTGCTTTGGAGGTCCTCCAAAGCTGCCCTTCCCAGAGGAAAGCTTTGTTAGCTGCTTTATGATCTACCGAGGCTTGTGATCTAGGTACCATCATGCCATATACAACTGACTTAAAACCTCATATGCCTTACCAAATAGCGTTTCAGATAGTAGTGGCTCACCCCACGAAAAATTTTACTAGAAATATTTTCTGCATGGTGGTTGATGAGGGTGCCTCGACATGCGTTATGTCATTGGCATGTTGGAAGGTCGTTGGCCAGCCCGTTTTGTCTCTGTCGCCTACTCTTCTCACTACTTTCGACGGTCGTTCGTTCCAACCACATGGTATCATTCCCTCTTTCCCCATGCAGTTGGGAGGAAAGATCATGTGCATCGAGGTAGAAGTAGTCGATGCGTCCCTCGACTACAATATCTTGTTAGGAAGGAGTTGGAATTATGCCATGCAAGCAATGGTTGCTACAATTTTCCGGGTCTTGTTGTTTCCACAAGAGGAATGGATTGTGACCATTGATCAATTGTCTTTCTCCAGACCTGACCCTTCATTAGGTGTGTCTGCAGTCCCTATGATTGATAATCCTCAACCAGGCGTAGTCAACATAGGGGTGGGTTTGTGCCCATCTTTGATGGGTACCTTCGATTACCTACCCCCTCAAGATGATGTCAAGTTCATATCCGACCACCATAAGGTTGAGATTTTCCAAGTTTCATCATTTTGCACAACTTGCTTCACCGATCCGTGGATACTTCTTTCCCCATCGGCCATGATGGAGGGGACAGGGCACCCGAGCATGTCCATGCCCTTGTCCATAGCTGAAGTAGCATGCTCTTTAGTCCATCAAGCTTCAGCCAACCCAGATCCAAGTCCTGCACAAGAGTTAGATCCACTTCTAGAGCCTATTTGGGCTCAAGGTTCTCTCACTGACACTGATTTGTTAGACTTAGTCTTGCCCTTTGACCAAGCAGTAATTGAAGCAATGACTAGTTCGGACAAACCCTGGGATGATCTTCATCATAGATCATACTTCCTCCCAGATTTAAGCAGAATCGAGGCCGAAGAATTCACCTTGACTATGATTGGAGATAGGTCTTGTCCCATTAATCCCTTAGCTACACACGAGGTCTATGCTGAGGGTAATATGGAAACCATCACTGAAACCATATCGATCAATATCTCTAGAACCCCTGACATCGTGGAGAATGTTTTTTTAGGAGCTGACTGCTCCCCCGGAGAAATTCAAATCTACACAGATCTATTTAAAGAATTCCACGACGTTTTTGCCTGGTCTTACGAGGAAATGCCAGGATCGATCCAAAAATAGTCGAACATGAAATCACAACTTATCCAGATGCCAAGCCTGTCCGGAAGAAGCTTCATCCAGTTAACCCTAGGAAAGAAGAAACCATTAAGGTTGAAGTTGAGAAACTGCTAAAAGCCAGTTTTATCTATCATATCCATTTGCCCCAATGGGTGTCAAACCCTGTACCGGTCAATAAAAAACAAGGCACGATTCATGTATGTACAGACTTTCGTGATTTGAACAAGGCTTGTCCCAAAGATAATTTTCCCACACCATTCATCAACTAGATAATTGATGAATGTGTGGGTTGTGAGGCCTTCTCTTTCATGGACGGTTTTTAGGGATATAAGTAAATACAAATGAAACCCAAAGACCAGCACAAAAGAACATTCATCTTTCCATGGGATACATTTTCATATCGTAAGATGTCTTTTGGTCTCAAAAATGATGGAGCGACCTTTCAGTGGGCCATGTATTTTTCTTTCCATGACCTCAAGCATATAGTCGAGGCCTATTTAGATTATTTAGCATCTTGATCTCACAAGAGAACGGATCATCCCACACACTTATGACTTATCTTTGAGCATTTTCGCTACTTCTAGATTCGTTTGAATCCAAACAAGTGTAGTTTTTGCGTAACATCAGGACGTTTGTTAGGTTTCATAGTATCAACAACAAGGATCATGGTCAATCCTCTAAAGGTTGAGGCAATAATTCAGTTGCCTCACCCACACACAATTCTTCAACTTCAGATTCTACAGGGCAAGGAAAACTTCTTAAGACGTTTCATTGCCAAATATGTCAATATCACAAAGGGATTTATGGCTTACTAAAGAAAGACGTTCCTTTTCATTGGGATGATGCCACCCAATTCTCTTTCGATGCATTGAAACGTGCCCTCATGATTTCCCCTCTTCTTCGGACACCTAACTATAAAAAAGATTTCTTATTATACCTGGCTACAACAGAGTCAACCATTAGCATGGTGTTAGTTTAGGAGGATGACTTGTTCTCAGAATATGTGATTTATTACTTGAGTCGAGGCCTCGTAGGATTGGAACTCAATTATTCCCATATCGAAAAACTTGCGTTGGCAACCGTTCATGCTGTTCAATGGTTCCGTCATGATGTTCTGTTTCGCAAGACCACCATCATTGATGTCGTGAATCCATTCCAGTACATGTTGACACGATGGGTAATAGGCAGAAATATCACTAGATGGATAGTCGTCCTCCAGGAGTTTGACTTAGATTTCATTTCAGTGAAATCCAAAAAGTCACTGGTCTTCGAAGAACTTATTTCAGAACTTCTGATTGAGTCAGGTGATTTTGTGCCCGAAGATTCGTCTATCAGAGGAGATATGTTTCTGATCACCTCTTCGGATCCCTGGTATGGAGATATACTTATCTATCTCCAGACTTTGAAGTGCCCCACCTCTGCTTCTCGTGATGAGCGTCGATGTATACGACATTGGGCTAATAATTATCTCATACTTGATGATACATTGTATCGGAGAGGTGTAGACTGCATCCTATGCCGATGTCTCACTCATGAAGAAGCAATTATCGTGCTTAACAATTTCCATACCAGAGTGTGTGGCAGTCATTTGTTTGGGTTGGAAACAACCCAAAATATTCTACGAGCAGGTTACTTCTGGTCGACACTAATCAAAGATTGTATCGAATCAATCAAGAAGTGCCACCTGTGCTAGATCTTCTCTCGGAAGATGAGGGCACATCCCGCTCCCATGTTTCCTATCATCACAGTTGGTCCCTTCACCAAGTGGGGGATTGATTACACTACTTGAAACCCTCCTTCAGCAAGGGGGAACTGTTATATCATCGTAGCTGTAGACTACTTCATGAAGTGGGTCGAAGCTATGCCAATGTTTAAATATGATGGAGAGACTGCAACTCTCTTTTTATTCAACCAGATAATAGCAAGGTTCGGCGTCCTGAGGGAGATTGTCACTGACCATGGCAGTCACTTTTAGAACTAGATGATGATTGAGTTAACATTAAATCTTGGGTTACAGCAAGAACATTCATCACCCTACTACCCCCAAGAAAATGGTCAGGTGGAAGCTGTGAATAATTCTCTTAAGACCATCCTACAACGAACGATCAAATCAGCCAAGTCAAATTGGCATTTGATGTTATACTCGACATTATGGGCTTACCGAAAATCTATTAAGACTGCAACCGGTTTCTAACCTTTTCAACTTGTTTACGGGCTGGAAACAGTCTTGCCTATCGAATGTTAGATACCGTCCCTGAAGTTGGCAGTACAATTATTTCCAGACACTTATCTGCTTAAAGAGCGGTTATTATACCTTGAGCATCTCAATGAGTAGCGTCGTGATGTGGCCTTGGCCAACGAGGCTCACAAACATAAAGTCAAGTGTCAGTATGATAGGTCCATTCATCCTCAAATTTTCACTGAAGGCGACCTTGTCCTGGTCTATGACCAAGATAAGGACCCCTTGGGGGCAGGAAAATTCAAACCCATGTGGTTCAGACCTTTCATCATAAAAGAGGTTCTAGAAAAGGGCGCTTATCATCTAGTTGACTTTGAAGGGAATTATTTGGCAGAGCCTAGAAATGGACTCTACCTCAAGAAGTATTACTCATAGGCAGGTCACCATGGGTAACTTTTTGTAACATATGTATAGTCTTTGTACTATTACTTTCTAGTTTCTTATAGTGTTATGGACATGTCATTTTTGATGTATCTTTCATCATTGTGGTAGATGTCAAGTGAATCCAAGGTGTTCATTGGGTACGCAGACAGTGCTAGCCAACACACTCGGAGGCTTGCCTCTGCAGCTTGGGTAATTTTTTCACCTCCAGGCCAGTTATTATCTTCTGGAGGTATATGCTTAGGTGACACCACAAATAATGTCGCTGAGTATAGTGCAGTTATTGAGTTGCTTCATGATTCCTTGTCATTTGGTATCTCTCATCTCTGGGTCTATCTCGATGCCCAGCTGGTTGTGTCTCAGTTAAATAGAGTCTACCGTGTTCATGATCCAACTTTACACCGACGATTCGTTAGGGTACGTCTCTTAGAACGAAGATTTGATTATATTACATATTTTCATGTTCCTAGGAGATTAAACCAAATTACAGATACTTTAGCTAATCAAATTTTAGATTGGCATCTTGCACACATATGAAAGGACATACACATAAACATGTAAATACATTTTTCACAAAAATGATCCATAAGACACAAAAAGACATAGAAATCCATATATAATATCATAGTCACCAGAGTACATAGGTGGATGCAAGCGCCTCAAAAATATGACCAATCACGAGTCATGGGGCTTATGCCCTCAAAAAATATATACAAGTAGTTCTCTCGGCACGTGAAAATTCTAACTAAGGTTAGGGCCTCTGGGCCCTGTTGTACTGATCAACAATGTTTACCAAATGACGAAACAATTGGACCCACGTCCATGGTGCCCCCACTACATGAGGCTTCATAGATGATGGCAGATCCTCAATATTTGCCATAGGGACCGTGCAAGTAAGCACAGTAAAGTTTTGCTCGACTCGTCTCAACACCCTCTTAGCCTCCCCGGCTGGAAGCTCTCCTACTCCTGCTAGTCCCCCTACGGCGGCAAGTGCGACCACTGGCCAAGGACGACGCTTGTTCCTCTCATAGTCCATAGGTCACACTGGTCCCACATCTGTACACTACATAATTGGCAACCATACTGATGTCCATGCTGTCGCTAATCACTGTAGGCTTGGGAGTCCTTGTTGTTTTTTCCTGATTACGAGTTTGAGCCTCATTTGCATGATTCCTTTTCACTCTTGACCTCACCCTCAGGACTCCCAAAAGACATAATAAGTCTTCTTTTAAGCCCTTTTTAGACCCTCTAAACATGAAAATATTTCCGAGCAATCTTGTGGCCTTTCACACTCGTTAAACTGAAATTTGAAGTCACGTCTGTCTGGCGGTAGTTCACCCCTTTTTCGGTCTAGATGGTCAACTATACGAACAAAGGTATACTCTATGGAACTTCAGTTCTCTAGAAGAGTACTCTCAGGTATCATTTTAACCCTTTTTCAGGCTTGAGGGACTAAATTTATGAAAAAGGAACCCCCACAGAGTCCATAGTTAAGCTCTTTTCAGACTCCCTAAAATTGAAAAGATCGCCAAGTGACCTTACTCTTTCACACTCATTAAACTGGTCCAGAAGAACATTCCTGACGGAGTCCATAGTTAAGATTTTTTTAGACTCCTTAAAAATGAAAAAATGGCTGAGTGATCTTGTCTTTATCACACTCATTAAAATGGTTTTGAATAGACGTCTTGTCGGTGCTAGTTTACCCTTTCTTCGAACCGACTAGACTACCTTCGAAAAAGGTACCCCAATAGAGTCTCCTTTTACATTTTTTCAGACTCTCTAAATATGAAAAACCACCGAGCTTACCTTCTCTGGGCTCGTTAAACTTACATCGAAGGATGTTACCATTGTGTGTTTTGT
>ML859966.1:18558-35465 GCA_009831015.1 Picea engelmannii
AACTCCAACTGTCCCTCCTCATCCAACGAGGGAAGCTCCTCTGATGTGCTAATGAATTTCCCCACTGCCTTTTTGAGGCAAGACACATGGAACACGTTATGAATCTTGCTCCCCTATGGAAGCTCTAGCTCGTAAGCAACCTCGCCTACTCGACATATGATATTGTAAGGACCATAAAATCTGGACTTGAGCTTCTCGGCTCCACTCTTCTTCAAAGATGACTGTTTGTAGGGTTGGAGTCTCAAGAAAACCAAATCTCCAACCTCAAAGTTGCGCTCTATCCTGTGCTTGTCTGCACTTATCTTCTGTCGGTTTTGCGTCATATGCAGGTTCTCTTTCAAAAACTTGAGAATCTCCTGGCTCTCTATGATCCAATCCTTAGCATTGGGAGCTCTGCTCTCCCCGAAGACCAAGTCTACCAAAGTGGGAGCATCATATCCGTACATTGCTCGGAAGGGTGTCATACCAATGGACATGTGGAAGGTGGTGTTGTAGCAATGTTCTCCTAAATGTAACCACTTTACCCACGTTCTCTGTTGTCCTCCTACATTGTTCCTCAAATACCCTTCAACCCACTTGTTGACAATCTCGGTCTGGCCATCTGTCTGAGGGTGATAGCTGGTGCTAGGTGTCAACTCTGTCCCCACCAACCGAAACAACTCTCTCCAAAATGTCCCTATGAACCGACTGTCCCTGCCACTAACGATGTTCTTCGGCAACCCATGAAGTCTAAAGACCTCCTTGAAGAAAAGATCGGCTACCTGAATTGCGTTGTACTTTGTCGGTATGGCGTAGAAGTGAACAAACTTGGTTAATCTGTCGACCACTACATAGATACAGTCCTTATCCTGGACCTTGGGTAGACCTGTGATGAAGTCCATAGATATACTCTCCCATTTCTGCTCTAGAATGGGGAGTGGCTGAAGTAGCCTTGCTGGAAGAGCATGCTCTGACTTGTTCTGCTGGCAAGTCACACACTCACTGACGTGTCTCATAAGGTCTTGTTTGAGGCCCTTCCACAAGAACCTCTCTCTGATCTGTTTGTAGGTTTTGAAAAACCCCTGATGGCCTGCTAGAGGTGAATCATGAATTGCGGTGAGGATCTTCTTCTTAAGCCCTGAATCTGGCACCAAGTAGACTCTATCCTTGTAAAATATGACATCGTCAATGACCCTATACCACTCATCCTGTATCTGCCCATCCATCACCTCGCAAGCGAACTTGTTCTTGGAATATTCCACTAACAAGCGGGATTTCCAATTTGCTGAAATCTCCATCAAAGAACATGTCGCAGGTCTCCTCGATAGTGCATCGGCCACAATGTTCTTCTTCCCCTTGACATACTCTATGTCAAATTCAAATTTCTATACCTTCGTCACCCATTTCTGTTGGTGCTCACTGAGGTCCTTATGTGCAAGGAAATACTTCAAACTGTTGTGATCGGTCTTGACCACGAATTTGTTGCCCATCAAATATTGTCTGAACTTGGTCAAGGCATGCATGATTGTCAACATTTCCTTGTCATAAATGGAGTACAACCTCTTAGGTTGACTAAGCTTCCGACTCTCAAATACAATGGGGTGTCCTCCATGCATCAAAACTGCATCGATCCCTTCGCCGGACGCGTCACACTCTAGTACAAATGTCAAGGTGATGTCTGGTAGTGCCAACACTAGACAAGTGCTGATGACTTCCTTCATGCGATCAAAGGCTTCTTGTGATTTCTCGGTCCATATGAAGGCCCCATGCTTGGTAAGATCTGTCAGCAGTGTTCCAAGCTGAGAAAAATCCCGGACGAACCCCCTGTAATCGCTGCACATCCCGAAGAAGCTCCTCAATTCTATCACATTCTTGGGTGTCGGCCAATCTAGAATGACCCTGATCTTCTCTTGGTGCACATGTACCCCCTGTGCACTAATGATGCGGCCTAAGTAAAGCAGCTCTGTCATACCGAACTCACACTTGGACTCTTTGGCATATAATGACTGTGTCTCCATATGCTCAATACCTCATCCAGGTGCCTCATATGCTCTTGCCATGACAGGCTATAGATCAAGATGTCGTCGAAGAAAACCAAGACTAATTTCCTTAACTGATCCCTGAATATATGGTTCATGTAAGACTGGAATGTAGCGGGTGCATTGGTTAGCCCAAATGTCATAACCAGGAACTCGAAGTGTCCAAAATGACATCGAAATGTCATCTTCTCTATGTCCTACTCTCGAATGCTGATCTGATGATATCCAGAGCGTAGATCATTTTTTTAGAAGAAAACTGCCCCATGCAGTTCATCCATCAACTCGTCAATGCGTGGAATAGGGTACCGGTTCTTGATGGTTTTCTTGTTCAAGGATCAATAATCAATGCACATCCTCATGGTGCCATCCTTCTTCAGAACTAAGACAATTGAAGAAGCAAATGGGCTGTTGCTTGGTCTGATGTGTCCCATCGCCAACAATTCCTTGATTGCCTTCTCTATCTCATCCTTGAACCTCCTAGGATGACGATAAGGGGGGGTGATCATAGGTTTGCCCCCCTCCTCCAACTCAATGGTGTGCTCAAACCCCCTATCAGGTGGTCTCCCTGGTGGAATTGCCTCAAAAGACCTGCTAATGTCGTCCCAATAAATTCTTGATCTCTGTATGGTATTGTTGTCGACCTTCTGAATCCTTCTGAGTAGTGATCAAGCATTCTGCAGCATATACTACCTCCCCATGTCTAAATATCCTCTCCATCCTCTTGGTTGAAACTGTCCTGGGTGCTCCTATCGACATACCTCTTAGAACAACCTTCTTCCCATCCTGATCTCTGAATCCCATTTCCAAGGTTTGGTAGTTGGTAGTGATTTTTCCCAAGGTAATCATCCACTCAACTCTTAACACCACATCTATGTCCGATAGGTCAACCACATAAAATGTGTCTCTCACTGTATAGTTGCCTAAATTCATCTCTAGGTTTGGAACTCTGTCTAGACACTCCACTGTGTGGCCATCTGCTACCGCAACATCAAACCCCTCAAACTCCTTTGTCTGAAGTGTCTGTCTCGATACTAGTGAAGCGTCGATGAAGTTGTGGGTGGCCCCACCATCTATCAGGGCGATTGCTCGTTGCCCCTAAATAATCCCTTTGATACGGAGGGTATCATACCTGGGAACACCAGAAAGGGTCGCTATGACACCTCTATTTGCTGGTTTCCTCCTATTAGCTTGTTCTGGCAGTTGTGGGACTATTGGAGGATGGGCTCTTGCCGATGTCGGTGGTCTACCAGGAGGCTGCTCCTCTACTAGTGTTGACTCCTCTTATGAACTAGTGGATCCACTGTCCTGCTCCTCCTCCTCACTATCCATGTTGTATGTTGCTACCTCAATATAATGAATCTCTCTCTTTCCCATGCACCTATGGCCTGGGACCCAAGGATTTCTGCAGCTAAAGCAAATCTTCTTCCTCATAAGATCTCGCCTAGTCTCATCATTCAACTTCTCCTTGCCCTTCCATTCTCTCTGGAATGGCTTCCTGTCTCGATCCCTCTAGGGCACAAATGGTTTGGAGAAAGTTTTAGTCTTTGGCATTGAGTCTTCCAGATCTCAAGTGCGAAGGATGGCATCCTGCAAAGTGGGAGGCCTGTATGCCTTCACCCATCCTCTCAAAGGCTCTGTGAGTCCTTTTGTGAATAGAATGATCAGCCTGGGATATTATATATCTATCACTGCCATGACTACCCGCTGAAACTCTGTGATGAACACCTTTGCTATGTCAGTTTGTCTCAACTAGGCTAGATCCCTAAAGTGTATCTCGAGATCCTTCCTGTCAAACCTATCCATGAGCCTATATGTAAACTCCCTATAGGAGGTAATGCGACTGTGATCCAATGTCACCAGTCCATGATACCACCACTTGTGTGCCTCACCCTCCAAGTGTAAGGTCGCGAAACTGATGGCCTCTGTCTCAGTCATCTGGTTGAGCTTGTAATACATGTCTAGCTTCTATACCCAAGCTCTGGCGGTGTATTTGGACAATTTGTCGAAAGAAGGGATGGTGAGTTTCCCAACTTTTCGGATGAAATTGAGGTTATGCCCCTGCTGTTGTTGTGGTCCTCCCTTTGTGGCTCTCTAGGGCGGTTCCTGAGTCTAAGTCCACAGTACTCGACTAAGGTCATGTCTTGATGGAAGTCACGACCCAATGTTGCGTACTCCCGCCTATACTCTGCAATGTCGTCGACATGAGTGGGTGGCCTCTTTGCTATCGATGGCAGTGCTTCTATCAAGGGTGCCCTCTGGAAACTAGGAAACAAGGGTCTGGGAATCCTACTCCGAGAGGTGTATGTGCGAGAGGGTGATTGGGGTTTACTTCCTCCTCCCAAGTTCCCCTGTGCTGCATGTGGGACTTGTGTATCTGGGGTGCCCACTCTAGCTAATCTATCAACCACTTGTGCCAAGGATTGAGACATGGTTCGTTGACTAGCTAACATATCGTTGATAACCTGCATGAAATGTGCCTCTAGATCTACGAGGGCCTTGCCACTGCCCTCTGGTCGCTCATATCTGTCTCCTAGCATCCTCTCTGCCTCGCGTACGCTCTGCCCTTCTCTCTGCTTCTCTGTGTGCCTCTTCCTCTTCCTCTGAGCTAGGAAGAAAAGGGGGAAAATCATGCCCATGCCTTCTTTCCTAATGCCTGTTGTAAGTGACATATTCGTCACCTACGTGTTCACGACCCTCTGGGTCTTCTGCTGCACTCATTGTCTTTAGTCACAGGCTGGCAGGACTAAAGCTCTGATACCATTGTAATGTTCCTGACTTGGCTAGTCTAGGAAACACTGTTAATGTGTGTGTAGGATCAAAGGTTTACAACATATAAATGATCATACAAATAATAAACGCGACATAGGACTGCAAAGTTTGTATTATGATATCTCTATGGATTACAAAATGGCCGAATGCGGTTGAATAAATTGACAATACTCGACTGGATCAACAAACAAAGGATCTTAGCCGAAATACAAATAAGCAACTGCGGCTAAATAAAATAACAACACTCGACTAGATCAAAAGACAAAAGAATCTTAGCCAGAATACAAATAAGCAACTAAAAGATAATACCCAAAATATGGGAGCACTGCAGAATCAATGACGAATGATGGAAGCCTGGATGATCTTCCTGGTGACTAGGGTGTGTCTTTCAACACAAATCAGCCAACTGGTGTCTTCCTCCTGGAATACACTAAACTATCTCTCCTGAGTTGCACCTCTTCTCCTCAATGACAAGTCATAATCTGCATAATGATGAATTAGGTCGCTGATCCTTCCTTTATAGCTTTCCAAAACTAAATCATGCTGAAACCCTAATTCACTGTTGACTTCCAAAACCCTAAATCACTATTGAAACCCTAATTCTCTGTTGACTTCTATTTTTAGCTCATAATGACTTAAAAGCGCTTTTAACCCTTTTTAGCTCAATGTCACTTTCAGAATATAACACCTGTGACTGGAGTGACCTCTAGTAACCATGTTTACCCCTCTTTGGCCTTGGCTATAGTCTAATGGGGCAGTTTAGACCATTAAGCCTCTTCTCTGGAGCTCCTATTTGGAAAGGGACATTACACTCAACCTGATCGGTTGCAACTTTCAAGTGCAATTAAGGCATGTCAAATATCTAGTTAACAATTCAATGTGTCAAATTCAAGCAGTGTTGATGAGCATGGTATGTCATTACACTCTTCAAGCACATTAGATTCAGGTTCTAGATTAACAAGTTGTAGATCCTGTTATCCATCCTCTTCTAGTGGATCTCTACAATTTTTTCACCTTTTCTCATTATTTCAATGAACAAGCACACTTATTGGTAACATTGATTTGATTATAGGTATTCTATAATATCTTTCTTCAAATTTGTTTGGGATAATAGAAAACAAATGTTAGCAATGGTTGCATGTATCCACTCTTTTGTTTTATTTCCATTTCACATACACAATATTAGAATCATACTCATTCAAAGCTTCCATCCACCACCTCTATATGACATTCAAGTTAGGTTGGGTAAATAAATTGACCCATTTGGAGGTAGTTTAGTTGGCCACTAAGCCCATTTATAGATTTTATTGCCCTAGATACTATAAAAAGAAAGCAACCATGGTGCAAAGGAGAATTACTTAATTGCAATCTATTTTGAAAGACCTTCCAGATTGTGAGAGGGTGCTCACATGGTTGATGGTTGAAAAAGTGGCAATGGGAAATTTAGGAATGTTTACATGTTCCTTTTACAACAACCTTGGTTCCTTTCGAATAGCCACACAAGCCATCATGAACTTTTACAAATAAGTATGTACAAGAATGTGCATGCACTTTAGAAATACATACATGTTCCAAAATGTGCACACATTATTTTTAACACAAAAAAAATAAATTTTATTAATTTTTCCATAACTTTTTACCTCAACATTTATTTTTTGCATTCTTTAGCTTGTTCAAAAGGTCGTGAAGATCTTTACAATGTTTATGTTATGGTGTTTTTATGTTTTTTCATAGATAATTGCTTATTTTCAAAAGAATATAAAATTAATGTCTAGCCCATGATTGATACCTCAAACCTTCACATAGGCCCTCTAATGAGGATATTTGTCCTCCAATGGTAATATGGGTTCTCTTAGCTGGTTGTTCACATGAGGGATGGGTTTTGGGGACTTGACCATTATAAGGGGAGGAAAATAAGGGAATTGGGCTCTAAATGAATATTCTAGGGCTCATATGACATGAACAAAGATTTCAAACCACCACAAGGGCCCTTTAAAGAGGATATTTGACCTCCAAGTGTATTGTGGTTTCTCTTTGTTGGGTATGTGTTATATTATTTGCACAACCAACAAATGGTTGTTCAACATCATTCCTACATGGGGATCTGGAAGAAGAAATCTACATGAAGCAACCAAAAAGATTTATAGTGAAGGGAAAGAAAGAGATGGTATGCACACTGAAAACATATATGTATAGATTAAAACAATCACCAAGGATGTGGTATCAAGAAATTGATACTTATATGTTGGGACTTGGCTTAACAAGGAAAACAGGTGTTCACTGTTTGTATTTCAAATTAATCGATGATCGTCTTATTTATTTGGTCTTGTATGTGGATGATATGTTGTTGATAGGAAACAACAAGGATATTATCCTGGATGTGAAAACTCAGTTGTCCTGTAAATTTGACATGAATAATCTTGGTGCTGCAAATTTCATTTTGGGCATGGAAATTAAAAAAGATTGGGAAAACAAGAAACTCTGGTTAAATCAGAGGAAACATGTTGAGACAATATTGCAGAGATTTCGTATGTAGGAATGTAAACTTGTCAGGGTTCTTATTCGTGTAGGTTTAAAGTTATCAGCATATCAGTGTCTGAAGACACAAGAAGAAGAAGAGGACATGTCTCGTGTTCTGTATGTCAGTGTGGTTGACAATTTGATGTATGTAATAGTCTATACTAGACTGAATATTGTACATGCAATGGGAGTTTTGAGCAGGTATATATCAAAACCAGGAAAGGAGCATTGGGCAACAGTGAAAAGGGTTTTCAAATATTTGCGTGGCACTACTACTTATGGATTGTGCTACCAAGGAAGACCAAGATCAAACAAAGTGTTGAACATGTTATAGCGCAAGTTTTAGGTTGGGAAAAGACTGACCCAACCACAAAGCAAGTGCTACAACTTGGGAATCCTACACCCAATGTCATCTCGATGTAAGTTTCGCACTTCAAGGGTGACTAAGTCACTCTTGGGAGGCGATCTTGGTGACACTAGGGGGATTGAGATGGAGATGGAGGGAAATGGAAGTGAATCCCCTAGAGGTCAAGTCTAAGTGGAATAAAAGGTAGGGAGAGATGCATTGCAATTCAAGTAATTGATTCCCCACAGATATAGTACTTCTCAAGATGATGGTACCTGCCCAAGACACAAGAAAAGACACTTTGCAAAGATATATGTTAGTTGGATAAAAAAGTTAAGTTTGATGTCCCTAATTTGAAGCAATAGATAACAATATATATCAACAATTAAGTGGTACTATAAGCTTCTCAATAAGTGTTAGAGATCAAGTAGAAAATACAAGGGAAAGACTAGCTAAACTCAAGATGAAAAGCCAATAATCTAGCACAAAGGATAAGGCTGTTGTAAATACTTGTCTGCAACAAATTATATCATCCTTATGGTTGTAACATTCAATATATTACAACAATAAAATTAGCCACTGAAATCCCCTCAAACTTTGCCAAAAAGTGCACTAGGCCAAGGAGAGTAAGTGTGCAAACTTTGAGCAAAATACAATGGTTGATAACAGAGTTATTTAAGCAAATGAGTTAGGGTTTTTGCAGCCCTAATGACTATAGGTTAAAGTTTATAACAACAATTAGAGTATTGGGAAAGAAGGGACGCCCTAGTGGGGGAAGACTCCTCTCAATGAGACAAATCAATTTCAAGCAAGAAAACTTTCAAAAGGTCAAAAATTGTGTTTCCCAAGGCAATGATTTTATATCTCCAATGCAAAAAGAGTATGACTAGTGCCTTTACTATTGCGTTAATGGAGTCAAATGAACAAAGAGATAGAGAAACTACCTCATTGGGGATGTAAGCCCTTTTACTTCCCAAGGAAAGTTTCTCTAGCTAGGGTTTAAGCTAAGAGGGTGTATGCCCTTATACTTCTCTTAGCAAACCCTTGTATAATCAATGAGATGAAGCAACAAAATGATGAAGACTATGGTAGGGGTGTATTCCCTTATATTTCCCACCTATCTCCTAGCATAACAATACTTGACTTGAATAAATGATAGCATAATATTAAAAGACCATACCAAGATCAAGAGAAATGCCAAGATAATCCACCACAAGAGCTAGAAAGTATCATCAAAGCTAGTGCTAGACCTCCTCCATTAACCATTCATAAACATAGCCATAAACAAGTGCACAAGAGATAAAAGATCCAAGTGTGGCGCAAATTTCAAACCAAGTCCTCTCACAAGAGGGAGAGTTATGTTTTTAAAAATGAGATCTTATTATCTCTATTTATACAAATGTCACCAAGGTGACTTATCCACAAATTAAGGAGTAAAAAACAAGATTAGGGATCAACAACCCTAATCTTGCCCCCTTTACAAAGTAATTCATTTAAAATTCACTTTTGCACATAAGAAAACCCTAATTTTAGAAGGGTGTCACCCCTTTAGGGGACATTTTGCCACTTTGAGGAAGTCGTTGGTGTTGGAGAAGAATAGGTAGGCCTCCAAATGCCACATGTCAAGCATCTAGATGATCTCATCATGATGAAGACCCTATTCTCCTCAAAACTTCCAAGTGTAAATGAGTGACACCTCACCACCAAGCCCTAACCCCCTAGGTGACGTCATGTCTCTAGAAGTGATGTTTTGTCTCTCCTAGGAAAAACATTTGGCATGTGGGAGCTAGGCTATGTTGTCCAAGTCATCTTTGAGTCCTTCCAAGTTTGATCTCTCTCATGTAACATGTGGGTCCTTGACATCCAACTTGTGGTCTTGTATCCCCATGGAAGCCCAAGCTAGGCTTTCTCTCCAAAAACTGTCCACCAGTTAGGTTCTGCAAAGACAAATGAACACGCCCTCTAAGGATATCAAGTCATAACATCATGATAAGTGAATCCAATCAATAAATAATCCATCTAAGAATGTGCATCAAAGATCACTATATCAAAAATTAACTGCTCAAAGACATTATGCGACTTGTCAAGCTTGAATATGGGAGGGTTGACGGGGTGTCCTATTGGGTAGATCTTTCCCTAGGTCAAGGAGAGCTTCTAAGAGATCTCTCTCTAATCCGTGTAAAGTTGGTGAAGTGGTTGGGGTCAAGACTCAATGGGCATAGGGCTCATGACATACAAGGGGTCGTAGTGTCTCATTCATGGGTGCCTTTGTAGAGGGTGTGTGGTACCTTCGTCTCCAATTAACTTTTTCCAAGCCCATCAATTGCCTTTTATCTTTCTTTCTTTGTATTTTCTTTCATAATAGCATAAGGAGAGATTGGAGTTCACTGCCTTGGCGTGGTGACCCACAAACACCTAGTGGAAATGAGAAGGTTTGCTCGTGATGAGACCCCCTTTCTCTCAGCCATGCAATTGAGAGTCATTACCCTGGTTTGGTGACCAGATGATGGTAATTTCATACCACTAGATATTCATGGACGTGATAAGTCGGCTTGTGATGGGACCTCCTATCCTTCAACTAACCTTCTAAGCATTCTTTATTATATTTTGGGTCTCCTTTACTCAAGGATAAGCGTTTTATTGCTTGCCTAGGTGATCCATGGGCAAAGCATCTAGAAGGTTTATATAATGTTTTTATCTCTTACCCAACATCAAACCCTTTGGGCCTTCAACCCCTTCTTCCCATAGAATGAGGGACAACCCCTTCTTGGGTCAATACACTCTAAAATATCAAGAGATAAGGAAATGGAGGGGAATAATGATGAAAAGTGGTAAGTATGGCTAGGAACGGTACGATGGATCATCAAGGGAGTTCCCAGTAGAAAACTCATCCCCAAGAAATACCACTTACTAGGTAACAATGTCAACCATCAAGGTGAAGCGAGGAAAAAGGCATAATGTCCAAGCATATATCATGAAATCTAGAGAAATCTAAGATATAACATAATCAAATGTCTTAAATATTGAAATGATGCTCACCATAATAATGACTTGTACCTCATAGAGCAAGTCCCATTGCCTTTCGGAAGCCAGCTAATGTGGTGGATGCCATGTGCAAAACTGTGACCATATGTGGTGGTGAGTGGGTTTTCCAACTGTGCAAAGGGTATTGCTGGTCATGTAGTCTCTCGACACTCCATATCTGCAACTTGAGATCCTCGAGACATAATCTCCTTAGTTATCCACAAAATGGGGATAATAGGACATACATGGGTTCGTTGACGCAGACTGTGCCGAAGATTTAGATCGTAGAAGATTTACAAGTGGGTATGTGTTTAACCTATTTGGAGGAGCAATCAATTGAATGAGAAAAAGACATGTTCTAGTGGCACTCTCAACTATAGAAGTTGAATACATGGAAATGACTCATGCAAGAAAGGAAATAATATGGTTACAAAGATTGTGTTCAATGTAACATCCCCACTATAATCCTCAATTTAATTAATACTTAATGTAGATATAATATGTGGCTATGGCCAAGCGATGTAATATGTGAATTGTATTTCTGAATGTTAATAATAAAATGTGATAACAATTGCTAAGGGGACATAGACAAATACGGGGGATGAATTAATCCACAAGAGAAGGGAGGGTCTAGGAGAATGTCTTAGAAGGGTCCAAGTGGGAATTACCCATGTTTATTAATTCAACTCATTTTCCTAAAATTGTTATTCATATATGAACCTTCTAATTTATGATTGAGTGTTCCCAAAGCCAATCATTGAATACATGTAAGAGGGCGGGTGTGAGTGGTCCAATCCCATAGTTATTGGGAGCATGGGGGGTTGAGTATACTCATCTTGGGGAAGTGTATCAGTCAAGCAAGCCAAAGAAGAAGAAATCCATATGGGTAGCTACAACAATTTTTACACATTCAGTTTTGGGGCATGAACAACAAGTAGAGAGCAAGCAAGAGGACTTGGAGTTGAAATATCCATGGAGGGAAAATTCTAAAGCATGTTGGAGAATTTTGGAGTTGAAGACTAAAGTGCTTGGTTGTCAGGCTCGAAGAATGAACTCATGTATGAGTTACACTATAACAACAAGTGTTTGTTGTTGTTTGTTGGTAGTTTTTCCTAGAAACAAGTTCCCTTGAGTTGCCAATTGAGAGATTCCTGGTTAAATGTACCAAAGAGACCCTGATAAACGAATGGGACACCTGAGGGACTAATATCAGTGAAGGGATACATTCCTTGGGTTGAGCAGGTCAAGAGAAAGAGAGTTGGTGGAAAATCAGAATAGTTGTAGGAGAATATCAGTGAGTTGTGAGATTTTTGAGTTGTGAGTAGACAATGAGAGACCACCCTCTTTTATGGATTACTAGCCTCAACTCAGAGGTGATTTGTTGTTGATATTTGGAAAACGGGTCTATGGTTGGGTGGAACATATGTACCAAGCTTCTGGTTGCACAACTAATTTGAAAAATAAGTGTTTTATCTGTTTTATGTCTTGTATTTATGAGTTAAATTGTTGTGCATGAACTATGTGCATTTGAGAAGAATTTATATGTTGGTTTATTAGTTTCATATCTTGTCTATTTTAGCATGTTGTATATACATCCAATTTATGGTAATAGAAAATAGTTAAATATGTATGTAAATCGTAGTTGGAAGCTACATAAAATTGAATTAGCTATAAAAAAATTAATTTTAAGAGTATTTTGCACCGTAATGTTTCTTGGTTGAACTGAGGGACGTTACATTATGGTATCAAATCTTTTGGTTCAAACATCGGGATTGTATGAGCCAAGAACCATAGAAAATTGGTGGAATTCATTGTTGCGGACTTCAATCTATCCGAATTTGGGGGAAAACGAAGAAGTTGGAGTGAAACCTCCAAATTCATAGGAAAATTCGAGTTTAGTTTCCTCAGAGCAGTCGAAGAGATGACCTGGGGCGTGAATATACATAATTACAAAGCTAAAATTCGACTTGGAAGGTTGAATTTTGATTTTTAATGGTCATTGTATCGTTGAACAGAGTTCAACGAATCTATAGTCGAGATCGCTTTTGATCTAGAGATCAATAATTTATATTCAAAGTGATAAATTTAAAAATCCATAAGGTTTCGATCATTTGGAAGGTTGAGCAAATCAATGTCCGAGATTCAATTTTGGCAGTTGGGAAGTTGAAGTAGATCGATGTTCTAGATTAGTTTTGGTCGTTTGGGAGTGATGCAGGAGCATCATTATCAAATAAAAACAAAGCGGACGTGGAAGCAAAGTCGACACATCAATGCATTGAAAGAGCCAAATCGACTCTTAACCAACTTGGTAGCGGTGTGGATATTTTTTGAATCTCTCATTAATTAATTAGATGTATGTAAAGTCGGGCCACCATTTTGAACTGACGAATCATTGTAAATCCTTACACGACTTTAATATATTATAGGTGTAGGATATTATCCCGTATTAGTCATTAGGTTACATTAATTAAGCTGAGTAGGTAACCGCTTGAGTAGAGTGATAGAATTTAGATAGGAGGAAGAAGAGCGATGAAGCTTTGGGTCCTTAGACAAGTTTTCATTGTAGTTTTGTAAGAGACAAAAGTTGTAATCATGTATTTATTTCTGAAATGAATAGAACAGAGAAACTTTATCCAATTGTACAGTGTTGATATTGTTTTACAGTTTTATTGTTGTTATGTGTTTTGTGGATGTATGATGTTCATGATGAAGGAATGAATTTATGAAGAATTGAATAAGTTTCAAGTGTTTCTCTTCGATAATTTATGCAAGGAGTGCATACCGAACACAAGGAGTGCGTGTGAGAGAGTCTTTTTCGACTCAAAGCTCAAAAGAGATAGCATTGAACTTTTGTATGCAGAGTATGCATATTAAGTGCAAGGAGTGTGTATGTGAAGTCTTTGACTTAGAGAAATAACTCAGGTTTTTATCATATAAAGTGCAGAGGTCAGTTGCAAGGAGTGCACAAGACCAGAAATCGACTAAGTGTCGAAGAAATCCTTCAGAAGAAGAATTTGCATAAGTTAGACAAGATAAAGGGTTAAGATCTATTCAAGAGGAGTCGAAGGAAACAAGGACCGTTGATTTAAGGAGGGATACATGTCAACAGATCGTAAGCTCCAGGTAAATTTAAATTAGGTTTTGATTGAGAATTGAGACTACCAAAACCCGAAGACCCAAAGAAAATCTGGATCGTCAGATCCAGAGGGACACGTGGCGACAAATCACGAACTTCGGATAATAATACACTGGGAAGTTGAGAATTGAAATCTCCGAACCCCAAAGGTCCAAAGTAAATTATAACCGTCGACTTGAGGAGGAAAAATGTCAACAGATCTTTTATTTCGGGAAATAGCCATTGTGGAGAAAGCATGAGTTGAGATTTGAAACTCCCGAATCCTGAATCACGGAATAAATCACAGTCGTTGATTTAGAAGGGTTATTTATGATCTGTAGAATTGGGAAAGGAAAGATCTGAACCGTCAGGTTCAAAAGTGCCATCAAGATCTTGATATCGATGATCACGAAGGATTGCGAGGATGAAAAGTACTCGAATGTTAAAAAATTGATAGTGGGCCGCAATTGAAACCACATTATTGCAAAAAGGACTCGTGGTGATTGGTAGTGAATTGCGGGAAGAAAAGTGGGTTGATCCCAAACCACTTTCGACCGTGCCTGAAGTCGTGTGTGGACATAGACCGAGGTCACATACGAGAAGGAGTTAACAGAGGAGGAGCTAGTGCCTAAGTCGTGATCGTTCGGTAGTGAGAAGAAGAGATCGCGAGTGTTACAAAACTTGCATCGAAAGACAAAAAAGTCCTGTGTTTATTTACAAGCGAGACCATTAAGGTTTCAGAGAGATAATTCAGCTCTGAGAATTGAAGATCCTTGATCGGGAGGTCGCACAACCCCAAGGAGAAAGGGGGGTTTTCACCAAGTGGTATCAAAGCCTGAACAAGATTGAAGTTGTACTCAGTGTGTTAGGAACAGTTGAAGCGATGTCGCCGAGGGTACGTGTAAAACAAACTTTAGCAAACCATGTTGTAGGAAGATAAATGAGAGAGCTTAGCACAAGGTTGGAAGCGATGGAAGGAATGCAAAGAAGAACACCTACCACTAAAGACGTCATTGATGCAAAAAGCGAAGAAGTAGAGGTTGAAGAAGCTACAGGAGAAGATGCGGCTGAAGAACGCTTATTGAAAGTTGTTGTGAAGTTGGGAGCTAGAGAAGATAGGGATGTCCCAATGTATGACTGTAATTTGGATGCGGAAGAGATATTGGACTGGATAAAGTTCATGGACAAGTATTTCAACTATGAATATGTCGATGAAGGAAGGAAGGTGAGACATGTTGTCACCATATTAAAGGGACACACAACACTGTGGTGGGATGAACTGCAGGCAAAGAGAAGGAGCAAAGGCAAACATACAATAAAGAATTGGGATAGGATGGTAGCCAAAATGAAGGCTAAATTAATACCTAAGGATTACCAGATAAACCTGTTTAGAAAGTTGCAGAACCTGAGACAGAGGGGTATGATAGTGAAAAAGTATACAAAAGAATTCTATAGGATGAATATTAGGACTGGACAAAGATACAAGGATGATGAAAAAGTTGTCAAGTATATAAATGGCTTGAGGTATGAAATCTAGGATGAGATCAACATGATGACTGTGAGGATAGTGGAAGATGTTTACCAGATTGCACTGAAGGCAGAATAAAATTTGGCCAGAAACCAGAGTCAGTGAAATAGAAGCAGAGGCTCAAACAAATGTAAGGGAATTGTCTATGATAAGGCACCGAAACCCAAGGAAGAGAGTGAGAAATCATATGGTCACTTTGAAAAAGGGGGAATTTTCCGAAGAAGACCATTTGGTGGGAGAAATTATTTTCCTCGAGGAAGAGGAAGAGGTAGAGGAGGTGTAGTTAAATGTTATGCCTATGGAAAGACATGACACATGTCTTGGGAATGCCCTGAGAGGAAGAAAGAAGGAGGTGGAGAATCACACATTTCGAAAGCCCAGAAGAATGTGGAAGCAGAAACAATAGAAGGAGGACATAACCTTATGATGAGGAAAGTTATTCTAAAGCCAAAGAAAGAAATAGAAGACTCAGTTCAGGACTGATTGTAAAACAAAGGGTGGAGTTTGCAAGATAATTATAGACAGTGGAAGTACTGATAATTTGGTATCTACATAAATGGTGGAGAAGCTGAAGTTGGAGACAATTGCACACCCAAGTCCATATAAGTATCATGGTTGCAAAAAGGACATCAAGTAATGGTAAGTCAACAATGCAAAGTTGAATTTAAAATAGGAGGCTATAAAGATGAGATTATGTGTGATCTAATTCCCATGGATATTTGTCATATTTTGTTGGGGAGACCATGCAGTTTAATAGGAATGTCATTCATTGTGGGAGGAAGAATACTTATACTATGGAAAAAAATGGTAGAACCCACATGTTACTGCCAATAGAAGAGAAGAAAGAAAAGGAAGAAGTCAACACAAAAATACTTCTCGTGAGTGGGAAGGAACTCTTGAAAGAGATCAAGAAATAAAATTTATTGTAGTAAGGAAGCCGAGAGTTATCCTTACCAATACTTGTATGAATGATTTACCTGAAGAAATTCAAGAATTGTTAGAGAATTTTGTTGACATAGTAGTGGATGAGTTGCCTCACTCATTACCACCCATTAGGAGTATTAGCCACCATATTGACTTGATTCCATGAGTCAATTTTCCAAATAAAGAAACATATAGGCTGGGACCTCAAGATAATGAAGAAGTTAAGAATCAAGTTGAGGAGTTGTTGGATAAAGGTTTAGTCAGGGAAAGTCTAAGCCCATGTGCAGTACCAGCTGTATTGAGTCCAAAGAAAGATGGGGGATGGAGAATGTGTACAGATTCTGGGGCCATCAACAAGATTATCATCAGGTATAGATTTCCTTTACCAAGGATGGATGATTTGATGAATTGTTTGAGTGGGGTAAGCTATTTTTCAAAAATAGACTTGAAGAATGGATATCATCAGATAAGAATGAGAGAGGGAGATGAATGGAAAACAACATTCAAGACAAATGAAGGTTTGTTTGAATGGATAGTCATGCCATTTGGATTGAAAAATGCTCCAAGAACATTTATGAGGTTGATGAATGAAGTACTGAAAGAATTCATAGGTAAATTTGTCATTGTGTATCTGGATGATATATTAGTTTTCAGCAAAATAGA
>ML859967.1:11462-25135 GCA_009831015.1 Picea engelmannii
ATTATGACATTTTTCTAGCAGTTAATGTAAAAACAGTGTAAATTTTATAGTCAGCCTTGTCGGTTGTTTTAATGACCTAAATTTTAATTCAAAGGTCATGGATTGGTATAAATAGAGGACGTTTTTCCTCATTTTAAACATAAGACAACTCACTCTCTTGTGAGAGATTATCTTTTAGTCTTTTTCTTGGTATTTTTGGTGTTGGAAGTGAGGCACAACTCTTCTTGGAGGATCTCTCTTGGCATTAATGGTGTTTCTCTCATGGAAGGTTTACAACTAGGGTTTGATTATGCATTCCTCATGATATGTAAGTGAATTTTTCATGCAAAACTTCTTAAGTGAATGGTTGTAGACTTAATTTCTTACATTTGTTATTAGATTGTTATTATATTGTTGAATCTTGAAACCCTAGGTAGCAAGCACACTAGTAGGTCATTGCTATATGTCCCCATGCTTGAGAAATTGTTTTAGCCATTGATAAAGGAAGATATAGCTTAGTCGTTGCTACACTTATCTCCCTTTTTCTGAGTTAGCATTAAAGTATAGGTTGAAGAGAGGAAACGTCCTAGGCCTAGTTAAATCTACACCTAGGGTTTTAACCTTCTAGGGTTTGAAAAGCCTTGCCCTTGCAACACTTTTCTCCCTTAAATTTGTACTTTGAAGCTAACCGTTTTGCCAAGTGTGTTTAGAGAAAGAGAAAGGAGCATGAGGCCTTGCTTAAGCAACACCAGAATGAGCCTCCTTCCCTTAGGGTTTTGATTCTAGGGCCCTGCCATTGCAGCACCATAGAACCCTACCCTCCAATCTTTAAATTTTAAATCCTCCTGAGATCTTTTGCCCTTACTTTGACTCCATTTACCCTAAGGCACTGGTTTTCTCTCCAAAATTGAGCTTGTAGTGTTCAAAATCATCTTTTAAAACCTTCATTTTCAAAACCCTAACTAACCCTAACGCCACTAACTAGGGCTGATGTCATACTTGACGCAACAACCCTTCTAACTCAGCAATTAATGATGACGTCAGGCCTTTATTGAGCTAATTTTGATTGATAATACTGTTGGCTTGGTCGTTCAGTGATAGATATCGATGAATTGGTGATTTTTCATTGGCTAATTAGTGAAACATTGAACTCATCTTATCTGTTACTTTGCTTATTGAATGAAATCAGATAATTAAGAAGTACTAACCCTTTGAATTTATAACCTGCAAATATACATATAGTGTTGTTATTGTCTTGTTCCGGACAGATGTTGTCAACAGGGAATTCACTTCTTTATTGGCTGATTAGCCGGATTATCTGATACTGGTGGTAACCTGCGAGGAGGGATAACCTTAACCTTTGACCTTTTACTCTTTGCCTCTTCGAACCCCAGGTTACCAGGGACGTCTCCCCTGGGCTAACCTCCCTAAACAGAAAGAGCCCCCCATCGAGGTGACATTGGGTGGGGAGGTTCCTGTTACGCCAGTTTGACCCTTATCCTTTAGCCTTGTGGCCTAAAATACAAACTGCGCAATAACATGCCCTGCTATTAAGGATTATGGGAAGGTCTCCCTGAGGACTATCTAAAGGAGCTTTAAGATGAATCATTTGATTTCTAAGCCTTTCTTTTATCTTTCGCTCAAGATTTCTAATTCTTTGAGGACAAATCCTTTCGCATGTTCGCTTGGTACATGATGCATTAGATTCATTATGTTTGCATTGACCCTGGCCATGAGTTTTTGGTGCGTGGTCTTAAAATATTGAGACGGGAAGCTGTGGACCTTGGGTATTTCATGGGGTTGACCGACAATGTTTCGGAAGTTAAGAGGTTTGTAAAGGCGGTTGGCCCATGAAGGAGGCATTTTGACAGGAGGAGGTAACGGAAGAATTCCTTGGAATATTTGTTTATGACGAGAGGATTGTGAGGAGCTCTTCTTTGGTAGGTAAGCAAGAGCTTAGGATTAAGTGGAGGGAGTGGAAAAGGATTCTTATCAGTTGGGTTCTTAGAAGGTGGAGTCGCCAGGTAAGCTTGTCAAGCTAACCAGAAAGGGAAAAGGGTAAAAGGTAAGACCCTCTAGTGGAATCGCCAGGAAAAGCAAGGGAAAAGGCTCTAAGGGAAGATGGCTTGCCAAAGGAGGGGTTGTGGTATGGGCTCTAGAAAGATTCTAAATCCTCCCCGACAATAGCGCCATAAAATGTTATCGCACAGATTGTAGGTCGCACTAGAGCCTTGTGCGATTTCAACCAATGGACAACACACCGAGACAAAACCCACTATCACCTTAGGAAAGGTCTCGGGTGACCCCTGGGAAAGACATGGAAAAGGTCTAAGAAGGCCCTAGGAGGTCACGATACAAGGTCAAGAAAGGTCTTAAAGGCTATGAAAGGGTGGAAGAGAGGTGAAGGTAAGGGAGTAAGGGGAATCACCTGCAACATAATGTCAATAATGCCAAATATATATGAAATCTAGAACCAATATGTTAACCCCGCCACTGAACACTAATATGAATGTTTGGATCTTAAGTAGCAAGTGATCAAAATTTTATATTAAGGCAATGTCAGAAGTTGGTCGAAATACTGTGTATACCCAACAAGTTTAGGAAAATAGGATCCTCACGGGAGTGTCAAGTTGTTGTAGCCCTCAAATATACCTAAGGGTTTCTCAGGCCACCTTGGCACGAGAGGGAAATCTTCCCGAATGTTGTTTTCAGTGCACTACAACAAACAAGACAGCCAAAAGGTTTGCTCAGTTGTTTCAAGGATTCTAGGTGGTCTCCAAAATAGGAGCACAATCGATAATAGTGTTGTCTAATGTGAAACCGTTCGAAAGGTACCCCTCTATATACCTCTAAATACGACGAAGAGACCGTAGTGTTCTAATATACGTCGAGGTACGTGAGAGAACTACAAGCCCTCGGAATGCAGCCCTGGCAGAGTAACGACAACTCCTAGGTTTATAGACGCTCGAAAACGTCTTTTCTAAGACCACCTAGAATATTTCCAAATATTTGAATCGAGTAATGCTTAAAATCACAAGATTAAAATGTAAACCACTTATTTCATTTATGCCAATGAGTTACACAAGTGATTATAATGATTCAAAAGATTACTTGCGATTATTCCCAAGTTGAGATATCCAATATAGCAATGAGATCAATGAGTATTAAGTCCAAAATAGCCACAATGTTTAATGAGCAAGGCAAGGAGAAAGAACACGTGATCAATCAATATGGCATTCACATTATTTAGCAATTCCAAATAAAGATAAAAGATTAGCAATCCACAAGATGTCCAATGCTTGGAGCGACTTTCCCACAGTTAACAACACTTAGAAGTTTATCAATAATTAATCTTTCAGCCACTCTTTAGATCTGAAATATGATATTGCAGCAAGGAAATCAAATTTAAAACCAACATTAATTGATCCAAAGTCAGCCCAAGAATGTCCTAGGATCAAATTCCTGCACTTAGACAATTTTTCAATGGAAGAGCAATGAGAAGGTAACCCTTTAGAGCACTTAAACCAGATCTGATATATATTTTGCAACAGTGTTTTAACAATGATATCAGATCAGAAATCTCAAGATATTACCCAACAAAAGTGAAGATTTTTCAGATCCTATCAAGCTACCAACTAGGTCTGTCTTTGACCTCAAGTTGGCTCCAAGTTTCAATTGTCAAACAAGGGTTTGTTGTTGTTTTATAACAGCAAACAGTTCGGGAACTTCTTTGCTGATTTGTTACGGTTACATAGGCCATTTAGGTGCTCTAGCATGTAGTTTTTGTCACCAAGAGGTTAGCACATGCATACCAAAATATATGTAACACACCTAGAGATCTTTACTGCTGAAAACACTGTAGTTCTAAACTCTAACATACATGAAAATGAACAAGGGTATTTTTGGTCAACATGACCCTGGGGAAAACCAGTTTGGAATATGAGTGTATATATAGGGAGAATGGAATACAGCAAGTACAATAAACAGAAGAACCTAATACAATAGCATCTTGATCCAAGATGCAATACACGCCCAACTGAAGAAGTGCGCCCTAGGAAGGTGCGCCCTCCAAAAATGTTGTCAAGACCACTGAACTGGAGCTCTCTGCCAACTAAAAGCTCTGATGGAGAAACCCTCCCACAGTACTCTGATACTGAGATGTAGCTTCCCACTGAAACAGATCTCACTGCAATCTGAGCTCTGAAAGTTCTCCCTGCTTGCGCCCTCCTCACCAAGTGTGCCCTCCTCCAAGCAAGAACCTCTCCACTAAATAAATGAGGACCTAAGCTTGTCGGTTGCCTCCATGGATAGAAGCGCCCAAGCTTTTCTCAACCATAGCCTCAAACCTCATCCTCGTGCTCTCTCTCTAACTCTCCAAGTGAACATAAGAGTGAATGAATGAGCCTCCTTTGCCCTTGCGCCCTCCTCAAGCATGCATAAGGAAACCTAATAAATGAGTGGATGAGATCATCTCATCTAATCCTAAGTCAATGGTTGAGATCATCTCAAGTAAATCTCAACTCAAAACCCAATTTACTTAAGTTTTCATAGTTTCATTTTATGTCCCTTAATTCACCCACAAAATGAATTATTTGTCATTTTAGGCTAAAATGACCAAATTTCACTTTTGACTTAAATCTCCTAAGTCAAAGTGAAATTAGACAAAAAGTACATGGTACAAGGTACAAAGCACTTCCCACGTGTGTTTAGAGACTCACAAACACAAGGGGACCACTTTCCAAGGTACCCAAATCTCAACATTTGGGTACCTTCGAAAATAGCCACTCAATGAGTATTAAGTCCAAAATAGCCACAATGTTTAATGAGCAAGGCAAGGAGAAAGAACACTTGATCAATCAATATGGCATTCAGATTATTTAGCAATTCCAAAGAAAGATAAAAGATTAGCAATCCACAAGATGTCCAATGCTTGGAACGACTTTCCCACAGTTAACAACACTTAGAAGTTTATCAATAATTAATCTTTCAGCCACTCTTTAGATCTGAAATATGATATTGCAGCAAGGAAATCAAATTTAAAACCAACTTTAATTGATCCAAAATCAGCCCAAGAATGTCCTAGGATCAAATTCCCGCACTTAGACAATTTTTCAATGGAAGAGCAATGAGAAGGTAACCCTTTAGAGAACTTAAACCAAATCTGATATATATTTTTCAACAGTGTTTTAACAATGATATCAGATCAGAAATCACAAGATAGTACCCCACAAAAGTCCCCAAGCATTCAAGATATAACCCTCCAAATATTTAACCAAAACTTTCAATGTATCAGCAAGTGTGAAGTTTTAGGCATTATTACCAGTTATACCAGATCTGATATGTTATTTTGCAGCACATAAATCAGTGTGTAAATCACTCAGAAATACACAATAAACACTAAGAAAACAACCTACAGGCTACAATAGTCCAAGAAAACTAGCTAATAGTTAGGAGAAGAAACTAGCAAAATTAGATCACTAAACTATGTTAATTTCTAGTTGTTCTATACACTAAATTCTGCATAAAATTACAGCCAATGGCTGTAGAATTCAAACATATCCATACAGAAATTGTACCACTAAAATGTTAGGCTAACAAGTTAGAATACTAGATCCAACCAAGGACTACAATACCCACTTTTTATTTTTTCAAAAAAGGTTAAGAAAAAGTCTAGATCTAAAAACTAAGGGTTATTAAACAAACTAAAGTGAGGAAGAGATGAGGGTTTGATGAGTAGGGAGGCTAGAGGCCCCCAAAAGATTGCCCCCCAAGAGGAAATGCTTCCCTTGGAAGGTCGTTTAAGATCGTGCACTTAGATCTCAATTTTGACACAAAATCACGTTTCCCAATGCAAGGTATTTTGTTTCTCCAACGCAAATGAGATAACCAGTGCCTTGAAATCTTGGGAAGTTGGAATCACAAAGAGCTTGGAGATGAACCAGAAAATCTTGTAAGCTCACCCTTGGAGGTTGTAGCTACTAACTATCATGCAAGAGGGTTTAGAAAATAAATCTTCTAGCTCATAATTGTCTTCAAATGATGGAGAATACCTGCAAGAGGGTTGTTAGTTTTACCTAGTCTCCGTCACAAACACTCACCAATGAAATAGATTCCAAGGGTTATACTTTATTAGCTATTCCTTGAACAATTTCGAATAAGGAACATAGACAATAATGAAATGAGGGTTTGATGCTTCAATGGATTAACAAAAGAGATCTCACCATAATAACTTGAAGAGGATAGAGAATCATTGACACAAAAATTTTACCACATGAGAGATCCACCATAAGCATCCACAAAACACAAGATCCTTCAAGACATTCCCTCCAAGCCAAATCACATGGCCCAAAAATTCACCAAGACATCCATGTAGGACGAAAATATGGAGCAAAATATCACTAGTAATGGGAGCATAATCTCCTTCAAAACAAAGATCAAGGGTCCTTTCATCAAATCTCAAGTGTTGGATTTATGTTCCTCCACTCACTTGGATTTGTCCACAAATCAACCAACTTTAGGGTTTTCCCTAAGAACATTCAAGTTTTGTCCACTTATTAATCTCTTCTAGAGATTTCCAAAAAATATTAAAAATAATTAAAAATATTTAATTCTCCTAGGGATTATCCATAATAAATATCCAAATTTAAATAAAAATCCTACAATAATTAATTTATTAATTTATCCCATTTTAAAAATGATTTGACTCTTTGACCATGCGATTTGGGTAAAGGGGGATTTTTTTTTTGTAATAAATTTAAAAGATGGAAAATAAATTTCCATAAAGCATCTTTGACCAAAGCAAAAAGGCCCAACAATTTCTCCTTGAAGCATGAAATCATCCTTTAACCAAGGAAAAAGTCCATCGATCCACTAAAATCCTCCATGAAGCTAGGAATTATCCTCCCCAAGTCCCACGATCTAGGCAAATATTCATTTTGTGATGTGCAGTGAGCCTCCCAAGGCTATTGAATAGTAAAATAATTAATTTCCTTCCTTAATTAAGTGCATCGAACCTCCTTATAGTGGAAAATAAGTCCCAAGGCCAAATCGAACTTGATGATGTGCACAATAATTTACCGGGAGATGATGAATAGCATAAATTCCCTTTAGAAAGCTTCCAAGTGCCTTATACATCATAAAAATGCTTGACCAAATCATCACCCAAACTTCTCAAGCCCAAAAGCATCCAATGATTTACAGGAGCTGGTCAAATAGGGGTGACGTCACCCTAGGGCATGCAACAGTTTCCCTCAAAATTAATCTGATTGAGTTGGAAACTAGGTCACTCAAAAGCGGTGACGATGTGGCTTGTGAAATATCTCGAGAATCCGTCAAATGCAAATGTGTCAATCAATTGAGGGTTAGCTAACCCTAGTGATGCCTGGCAACAACTAGAATAATAATACCTGGATCGTCTAAATGGCATGACACTTGGTGAAAGACTGCAAGACAAATAAAACATGTATGTCTACAAGGAAACAAGTCACATCAGCATGATAAGATAATCAATGTAATATAAAAGTCATCTAAACCAGACCATTAAGCCCCATATTTATATTTCGTCACAAGCTCAAGAAGGTTATAGAACTTACTAAGCCAAGGTATAAAATGCTATCAAAGACCCAGAGGGACCAGACTAACACCTAAGTATTAAAAATATTTCCCAAAGATTGGTTCTTCACTGTCATGTAGTGATTATGAAATGGTCATGTGATTAGACTTCAAGGTTAGGCAATTGACATACAAGGGATCATAGTATCTTATTCATGAGTGCCTTTGATGAGGGTAGACTACACGCTTGGTTCTTGCTATTTGCGAGGTGATACTTTCCAAGCCCTTTATCTGCCTTTTACCACGTCTAGACATGGGAGATAACCCAAAGAATATGTAGCGCTCTGGCGATATTCCTATGATTGACATCCTTTTACTTTTTTGCTTTTCTTTCTTTGGATAATTCATTTTATTTTTCTTTTTTCCTTTCGTGTTGAAAAACGCATGCTTGAATGTTTCAATCACCCCAGAGACTATGTAACACCCTGGCAATGTATCTACAAGTGCTATGGGACTGGGCGAGCCTCTGAGAAGGTAACCAAAGCAGGCTTTTGCTAGTCTCCCTCTGAGCCTAAAAGCTCCTTCTTCCCATAGAATGAGGAATGATCCCTTCTTGGGTCAGTTTATATAACATAAAGAAATGGATATGACAGGGACTAACAAGATGGAAAGTGGTAAGTATGATCGGGAATGGTACAATGACAGATTCAAAACAAATCCCAATAGTGCTCCATTTTCCCCAAGAGTAACCCAATCTCCAAGGACCTAAGATAACAAGTCAGGTTATGACAGAGGAAGAAGTATAACCAATGAGCTAATGACTAGTAGTTGGAAGGGACTCTTTAGAACAAGCTTAAATGCCTTAAATATTAAATTGATGCTCACCATGATGACGGACTCACCAACTTGCAGCATGCTTCTCAAGGATGTTTGACAGACTTGTCCAAATGCCATAGGTGTCATATGTTGTTGATGCCACTGAGAGGTGCTCATACTTAGAAAGAGGATATGGAGTTCATATTTGCAAGTACATGCACATCTTCCGGCTTTCCATGTTTTATGCCTGGGCGCCTCTAGATGTTCTTTCTGGAATAGTAATCCGTCGATGGGGGATAACAGCAACTAGAGAAACCCAATCCCGAAGAGTCCCTGGCTAGGTAGGCTACTCTGCCTAAGCCTCTGACATTGTTGACCACCTATTTCAACTAGGGGGTCAACTCCATGTGCCATGAAGTTGTGTACCTGATGGTGCAACCAAGTTGAAGAATTTTTGGTTCTACAAGGCAAATTTTGTCCCCAGCACTTATTTTTGTAATTGGAATTTCCACTCCCCTGCATGGGAGAATAATGTAATGGGTCTACATGGATCATATTTTGGGTTAGTTGCCTAGAAATTTATCATTAGGGAAGTCCTTTCATTGAGTGTTTTTTTTCCTCAGGTAATTGATCTAGCCTAACCAGCAATTTTAATTACCCTTGAGTTTTTCACTCATAATAATCCTCCAAAGTGGTGAAAGGCGTTCTAATGATCGAGCCCAATGGGTGACTAGGGTCTAGGAATATTGTAAATGACCATGCTAGACATCTCCTAGAGTCTTGCGGAATTCTGTCAAGCCTAAGTAGTTTTTTTTAATTTTTTTAAATTACCCAATTAATGGTAATTTTAATTAATTTTGATGTAAAAATGTACAAACTAGGTCTTAGGGATTTTGATAGGGGTGTGAGTACTCAAAAGAAATGGAATGAGACCCCCTG
The DNA here is from genome assembly GCA_009831015.1 of Picea engelmannii. Taxonomy (NCBI): domain Eukaryota; kingdom Viridiplantae; phylum Streptophyta; class Pinopsida; order Pinales; family Pinaceae; genus Picea; species Picea engelmannii. The sequence continues at coordinate 20,748 of ML859967.1, forward strand.
CACCATTGGACCAAGTTTCAGCTCAATTGGACAAGTTTTGTTAGGTCCTTGTCCATGAGGAGTCCAAGTCAGTCTTGAGTCAGCAATTTAATTGCTTAATTTGGCTAAGTCAAAAATGCCAAAAATTGTAATATGAGCAAAATGGTTAGAGAAAGAGTGGGAGATGATGCCTAACCCTTTTCCTAAGTTAGAGAAACACTTTTATAACTTTAATTGACCCCCCTCACCTAGCCACCACCGCATTCCACTCATCCCCCTAGGGAAGTTGCGCCCTCCTTAGTGAATAACTTAGCCAAAGTGAAAAATTAAAAGAGGAAAACCCATGTCACCCTAAGTGCGCCCACCTTGTTCTAATTTGATGTTCGGCAATGTCAAAAAGGTGTTTCCCCTCCCCCTCACTCAACCCTCACAAACCCTAGAGCTCCAAAACCTTAAAAGTGTGCCCCCCTTGAGATGGTGAATTCTATTGCATGTGTGACACTTGGAACACATCCAAGAGGGGTCACTCTTGCCTCCCAGGGATAAAAGAATGCCTACCCCTCCCTCATTAGGGATTTATTCTCACTATACTGTTATTATGCCCAAATCTCTCCCACTCCTCTCTCTCTCTCCCATTTTGCTCTTCTTCTTGTGTAAAGCTTGTTGCAAGTATTTGCAACCTTTTTCTATTGGAATAAAAGAAATCTTTGGAGGATCCATGGTGCATTGAGAGTCTTCTTGGTGTCATCTTGTGCTACATTGGAGGTGATATTGCTTTGGTTTTTTGTGTATTCATATGTTGTAGATTTAGAGTAGGAAGTCCAAGCAAAGTATTTTGCTTGGATAGATCTATGATAGTAGTATTGTAGATCTAGTGAGTATTTGTTTTGATTCAGCAAAGTATTTTGTTTTATCAATAACATCTACTCACCTCTTTTCTTTCTGTAGCTTTGTCTCACAAATTTTGCAGGTCACCAAGGGTTTTTGTGGACAAATTTCAGATCTGGAAATTTGGCCCTTCACCCAACTCAAACCTCTTTAAATTTCTGTTCTAATTTTCTGAATATTTCCATTCATTTTTGGGGCATTTTAACTCTCTTGAATAGGTTAACAAATAATATGTACTTGCTGATTTTTTGCACAGAAAATTTTTGTTATTACTAATAGAAATTATTTAAGTTTTCTGATCATTTTTGCAGCTTTTCCAGTAAGCTTTGCTTGCTGGTTTTTTGTAGGTTTGCATCAGAAAAAAGGAGGTGTTGCCCATTTGGGGCCATAAAACTTCAAGAAAAGACCTCCCAAGTTGGGGTATTGGAAACCCACTTCTCCTCTCCTCTTATATCATTGTAAGCAAGCCCAAAGAGAGTCTCTTGGGATTGCATTTCTTTCCAAGTTTTAATTTTCTGCAATTTCATTAATTAATGTGCCTACACCTTGCATAGTGGATTGCCCTAGCCACCGATGCAAAATCGTAAGACTAAGAGTTAGATCTATTTTATGTTTTGTTTATGCATTTGAAGTTTGCCCCACTTGTCCTTAAGAGAAGGTTGAGAGGCTAAAATTTCCTGTTTTTCATTTCAAGTTATTTGTTTATTTTATTCACCCACTTGGGCATAAAACCAAAAGGCTTGTCCTCCATCTTGTGCCTTTGTTGAGATTGCAAGTAGTTAGTTGTTTTTCCAAGTTTATTTTACTTTCCGAATTTATTTTGCCTACACCCTGCATAGTGGATTGACCTAGCCACCCATGCAGTATCGTAAGGCTCGTCTCTTGTGCTAATCTCTTAATAGTTGTTTCTACCATTTAGTTTCATTTATCTCCTTTAAAGTTCATTGTTAATACTTCACATAGTTAGAAGCATCTTTATCTTGGTTAAATATCTTGTATAATTTCGTGAAAGCAATCTTTCTTTTGCAAATTGTTTAAGTTGGACCTATAAGCACTTGACATTTCATTTACTTGGAAGCTCTATCTCCTTAAGAATTTTCAATACAAGTAATCTTATTACTTAATCAATTAACTCGTAGCTTTAGGAGAAATAAATCTATCTAATTTAATTAGGCACCCTTTACTAGTACAATTTTTGCCACCAAAAAGGAGGCTTGTGGAGTCTACTTGGGGTGCTAAGTCAGGGATGACTTCACGGCACTAGGTGTCCCCCTTGTTGAATGCCCAAGTTTTTCAGGTTGACCTGTGGAGCTAGGGTTAGGCATTGTTTGCCTTACTTCTTGAGCACTCAGCAATCATTTTGGCCAAAGCAGTAAAAGTATAAGGGAAGTCACCTAGTTTAGGCTTGCAACTTCACTTCATCTAGTCAAGGCTTAAAATTTATTCACACAATTTTTGCTTCAAGTCTATAATCTAAATCTAAGTTATGTAAATTTTTACATTCCTACAACTTTACTGTCAAGCTCTATCTTTCTTGCATTTAAATTTCACTTGGGCACATCTATATTTGAGTGGTATATCTTTGAAGTTGTGCATTAGTCCTTTTGGTGGTTTTACTTTCAAGTTGTTGTATCCTTGAAGTTGTGCACTAGTCTTTGGGTTGCTCTTTTCAGAAGTTGTGCATTGTCTCTTAGGCTTCCAAGCTTTGTTGTAAGTGTTTCCTCTATGGTGAATGTATCATTGATCTAATTCTCCTTTAGCATATCTGCAAAATCATTCAAGTGGTTAGTTCAATTATTATTTCATTGGTGTAATAGATCTAACAAGTACTTTGGATTATTGTGCAAATATCTAGTTAGTTATTCTTTCATTTCATTTGTAAATTGGCAATTAGTTAAATTCTTTGTACATTGTGTAGTCATCTAGCTATTCCTTAGTATTTGGTAATTGTTATAATTATATTTCATTTATCTTAATTTGTAGATTTATTCTTTTATTTTACTTAGATCTTTCATCTTTTATTTTGTGTATAAACTTAATTGACCCCTTGCCCAACCTTTAGGCACTAGTCTTAGTTGACCTTGGGGAAAGGGTTGATTTTCATTTAAGTTGTGCATTGCATTGTTGCCTGCCATATAAGCTAGTTCCCCCTTACCTTAATAAACTAAAATCAACTCCTAGAATTCACTTAATAATTCACATAGTAACTAGGGTCTACCCCCCTCACCTTCCCTAGGAGTAAGCCTAGATGGAAGAAGTCCAGATCGAGGTGACAAGTGGGTTTGGACTTAGGCATTGTGCTTCCAAGGACACGCCAAGTGGATTTAAACTTTTCCACGTTTGTAGGTGTGTATAAGGACGGCAACATCTTCGGCGTCGTTGTCGAGGATAAGTCTTTTATTCTTGGTCTAAACGACTTAACTTAATTTATTCTTTTAAAACTAAGTAATAAATTTTTCCTAAATTTTTTTAACTTGGGTTGGTTTTTCATTGTTTGCTTACTCTCCAAGTGGCAACTCCATCTGAAAATTCTTTGAGGTATACTACTAGCAGCACTTCACAAGGATTGGTTTACTCTTTTCCTGAACCTAAAAAGGTTTATAAGAGGAGACTAAACCGCCTTGCTCCTCGTAGGCTACTTGAAAGTCTTGGAGAAGAAGCAATCTCTAATATCCAATTCTTGTTTGAACAAAATACTCCACCGACTGTTAATACTACAACAACTAATCCTAACTTAATCATGAGTAATCTACTAAGGCCTTTGAACTTTACAGCTATTCAAGGTGCTCCTCACACAATTCCTAACAAAGCTATTGAGAAGTTGCCTGCTTTTCAGGGAAACGATGCAGTTAGTGCCCATGTTCACCTTTGAGTTTTGACTTGTGTATCTTGAAATGGTTTCGTGGTCATGATGAAGAGGATGTGAAGATGACTTTGTTTGTATATTCTTTAGAGGGGGGTGTTGTTGAGTGGTTTTCAGAACACGATCCTAACAAGTTTAGCACCCTAGCCGAAATTTATCAAGCTTTTAGAGACGTGTGTTTGATCTGATGCCACATCTGATCAAACACGTGAACATCTGGCTCCACTGAGAGAACATCTGGCTCCATATGAACATCTAGCTCCACATGGGGACATGTGTTTGATCTTTCTTAGGGAAGGAGAGCATACGAGAACTTCAGAATCTACAAAACAAAGTGTTCACCAATACCCAACATAAATACATGTATAAAATAAATAAATAAATGAAATGCTATAAACAATAATCACATAAATGAAATTACTATTGTACAATGATTACATAAATGAAACTATGATACAATGAATAACCTAAGTAACATAATGAAATGAAATAATACAAAACTGAAATAAAGGAGAAGGGTTAGAGATACGTTACAAAGGGTGCCCCTTTGGACACCAAGTTGCCCATCATCTGAAGAAGAGTTTGAGTTGTTGCCCATTCCTTGGAATGTTTATGGGCTCACCATCCAAATGGCTGAGGTGAAAAGAATTTGGACCTA
>ML859970.1:0-25133 GCA_009831015.1 Picea engelmannii
TTATCATTCATTTCGTGTTTAAGAAACATACTGTTAAACAATTGTCAATTTGACATATCAAATCGTGATAAAAAAAAATTGAAAAATAGTCATTAGAAAGCTAACACAATTCTTCACAAGTTTTGTTTTTACTGTAAAGTGAAGTTCTAAATAAAAAAAATACTTTTATATGTCAGAAGTTGAATAACTTGTGAAAATACATTTTTTTTTGTCATAAAACAAGCAAAAGTGTAACCCACCTTCATGATTTCACCCATGTTCATGACTCTCTTCATGAGCCATACTTGGTGAATGCCTCCTTGAAACTTGTGGTGATGGTATATGCTTCCTCCTTGAAGGATGAGAACTTGGCTCTACAAGTTGACCTTCTCCTCTTGTAAGTTTCAACCTTGTGAGCATCAAAAAACAAAACACTTGCAAATAATCAAGTCTTCAAAAACCTATGCTTTGATACCAACTTGATCTAAAAATGAAGAAGACTTGTATTCTTGAAAATATTTGCAAGTAAAATTTTATATGTTAAAAATGAAAATGGATCATCTTTGTAACACAACTTATAATATGATTTACTCATTCAAGATGCATATAAACAATAGCATAATCAATGAACAGAAAACACATAACACAACAAATGATAAAGGAGTTCACCCCTCTCTTGGGCTACATCTCCTGGTCCAGCTTCCAATGGATCATTTGTATTATTTTCTCAAAATGATCAAAAATGTTCTTTACAATGCTCAAACTGCCAAATAGACTGCTCCAATGGCTTCAGAACATCCAAAAACCCCTAGTTGGGTTTTTTCGGCACCTTGTTTGGCCAAAAATTGAAGAAGATAGGCTTCCTGGAATTCCCCTCATCAAGCTTGTTGTCTCTGCATCTACAAAACGAACCTTTCATGGCTCAACCTAGCCCACACGCATATTTAAGCATAAAAACCTAGCACCAGATGCAACCGTGTGAACCGTGCAAACTGTAAGACAGTTACAGGCGCACCTAGCCCCTAACCGTCAAGGGCTAGGTCATATTAACCCATGCAACCATGCGCTAGCATAAATATGGGCTCTCATTTCAAAAGCCAATGGTCAAAGACCAAATGGTGGTCGTTGTAATAACCGTTGGAACAAACATTAACTGTGCGGACATGCCATACACCATAGTTGTGGGTCATATGTTATATAGCGCGCGACCAAGGGCTGGGGCTAAGCCCCGGCCCGGTCGCGGCCCAAACCACCCGCATATTCAAACTTTAATACAATTCATGCCATATATATATAATAAGTAACACATGGTGGAACGTCGGTTGGCGACTCTTTGCCAAGTCTTTTCCCCTGCCCGGAGGTCGCGAGGTCGACTCCGGCCAATGACATAAGTTTTAACCAAATAATAGATGACACGTGGCGGCCATTAACTGGGCCACGTGTCGTCGCTCCATTCGCTGCCAAACATGCCAAGTCACCTGCCAACTATTTGAATGTCATCCTGCCATGCGTCGTATGAATTTCCACGTGTCGTACGGCCTGCCACATCAGCGTTCGTACGGACTCTATAGTCAACAACCATTTTTTTTGCTTGTTTGTAAATTTGAACAGAATATGATATATCTTTCTCCCGACGTTCGTTGTAACCCAAACGAGTTGCGTTGGGTTCACAATGACGAGGCCTATGCTCTCTTCCGATTTGAAGCAATTCTGAGCACTTTGAATTTTTGAGCAATTCTGAGCTCACAACATTTGAAAGTACAAAATTATGTTAAAATATTTGGCTTGTTCTAATATCTTTTGAACTAGTGAAAAATAAGATATTAAGGGATGGGTTGTTGTAGAAAAGGCCTTGTTATGAATGAAAAGTCTCCAATGAATATTTTGATCTTCATTATTATTGTGATATTCATTAATTTCCAAGTTTGAAATGTTCACGTTGCTACATCTACTTCATTATTTTTGGTAATGCCTATTCTACAAGTGAATTTTACTTTAAACTTTATCATATATGATTCCCTTCACACCTAACATTACTAACAATTTGTACTTAGTTAATATTTTTTTTAGACATATTCTTGTAGAGAGAACAACTCAATGTGGTTATGTTATGCCATTGATACATATTTAATCATTTGTTTTGCAATTAATGCCTAATGAGAACAATTTATTAAAGGTTACTACATACAATACTAAACACACAAGCATTTTTTAGTCTTTCAAAATATAACATTTACAATTTACACATGTAAATTACACAAATCCTTTGATATTTTCCTATATCTTATATTATCTCTAGGGAGTTTTGTTTTAGTTTCTAAAATTTATTTCGATAGATTTTGAATCACTTGTATTCTAGGTGTTTGGGGCTTACTTTTTCAAAACAAATTGAAGAAATAAAAAATATATGGAAAATCCTTATTAATTCAAACCAAAGATTTAACAATCCATTGATAACTAAAAATGTGTAACACATAAAATGATTAACTTGTCATCCTATTACGTTGGATTTAATTTATCTTTTCATCCTTCCTCTTTTTTTTTTTTATTCTTTTTCTTTTTCTAATTATTTTTGTGACATGTAAATGATAAAAAGAGGTTATTTAAATTGGTTGAACCATTCTCACAAGGAATGTTTCTAGCATGAAATCTATAAGAATATGTTCATATATGTTAATTGAGCCTAGCAAAAGAAATCGAGAAGGAAGAGTGTTATCCTTTTCATCTAGGATGAAGTTCATCATTGACATCATTTGCAATCTTAATGAGTATATTGTTGTATCAAGTTAAGTCCTAAAAAATCCACACTCTTCCTTCTCATCCATACATCCTAGACCCAATTCACACGCACACACACACAAGTCTTAGTTCATTTGGTTGGACCATCCGTCAAAGGAATTTTTTCAATGGAGAGGACTTAATTAGATCAAAACCCATGACCTCTCCATTAACAACATGCCTTTGATGGATGGTCCAAACGAATGAGCTATGACTTGNATATATATATATATATATATATATATATATATAGAGAGAGAGAGAGAGAGAGAGAGAGAGAGAGAGAGAGAGAGAGAGTATTAGCTCATTCGGTAGGACCATCTATGAAATGCATGTTTTAAATGGTGAGGTTAGGGGTTTTAATCCAATGAATCCCCCAAAGTTACAAATCACTATTTGTGGCTTTTTTTTATACCATCCTCTATCCATGTATTTTTGGGAAGAGACGGGGATCTCTATGACTTCCATGGAAATTTTTCTTTGGGAAACCCTCTAGGCACTTACTGATATTCTATGAATGGAACCAAAGGTAAACATCATTGGTGTATGTAGGCATGCCTTATCTAGAGGAATCCAAGGTGGATTCAACCTCATGACCTCTTTGGCCATTATGGTTTTATTAGTTCAAGTTAAACAACTTGAACTAACCCTTAGAACATGTGAATGCATGTATATATGTGTGTGATATCCAACCAAATATCGTATTAAAAAAATGAAATTTTATCAATTTTATCTTATAAATGTTCCCTCCTAAAATTTGTACATAATATCAACAAAAACAAAATCATCACTTTCATCAAGAGAACATACATTTTAAAATTGTTTTACCATTACCTCATTACTTATGTGATATCCAACCTCATGTGCCATTAACATTGTTACATTTTCTCATATTTATATTCTAAATATATCTTCCATGAATTTTGAATATTGATATCAACCAAGAAAAATCATGACTTTCACCAATTCATCTAATTGATTTTAACATAATTAAATTTTATTAACCTAAATACACTTATTCTTTAATTATATATGTATAAGGGGAAATTGTAAGTAGATATTGAATTCCCTTGCATAATACCGTAAAAGACCATGTCTACGTTGGCAACGAGTGCATAGATCATGCTTCCCCACCTCTCGTTGATGACTCCTCCTTTAGTTGGTTAGCTAATCTTTTTTACAATGATTTGATATAGAAAGTTTAAAATACTATAATTGTTTTTTTATCAAAATATACAACATATAAAAGGTGGAAACAAATATTGGATGTTATTTCTTATAAGTTTGATTGGTTAATTGAGAAGGGGTGTTGATATTGATCCATTAGTGCTTATTTTCCCTTAAGAGTATGGTATCTTTCATCCTATGAAATAGTAGTGTTTTCATTATAGTTAATGACATTTTTTTTTTTTATTATGAATTATTAATCTTTGCCTCTAGCTAAGTACTATAGAATTTAATAGGTGCATTTGTCTATATGAGTTGGTGTGTTTTGCAATTAGTTTTATAACCATAACCAAATCATAATCAAAGTTTGCCAAACAATTTTTATTATGATTTTTTTTTAATTAAAAATCATTTTTTTAATTATTACATATTTATATTTTGATTTTCTGATTCATCTATGTAAAAGTGATGGGACATAATACCCGGGGTGGTGAGCTATTATTTGTCAAAGTATAAAAACTAATTTTAAAAACAAAATTTCAGATATTTTTAATTGGCCAGTTTGAGGGCTTGCATATTACTGCAGTAGAGGCGGTCACCAACGATTTGCAGGGCAAAGTGACAACAAATTTCTCTTTTTTGGTGCTCTTTCTTAATATAGTCGTTAGATGGACTGATCCCAATGGACAACCCCTTAGAGGAATAACTTGACGTGCCTTGGACTTATGAGTAGAGGGATGGCAAAGTAATTGATAGTTCAAGATTGACATGCTCGTGACTAGTAGAAATGACCTTCTTCTCTGACCAAGTTCATGGAGTGATCTATTCTTGTTGTTGGAAAAAATTAGTGCACACCTCATTGGGCTTACAAGGTCGCTTCGTCAATACATGAATATACTGGCTGGAGGACTGAAAAGAACTGCCATGATCTGGATTTATAGAGAGATAGGTATTATAAGGATCCACACCTCTAATTGCTGACAGTTTTCTCTTCATATGAGTGTTCCAGTAATTCTTTATCTCGTTATCCGTTCATCCTCATATTCTTCTTGGCTGAAATTGCCTCGCTTGAGGTCAGGATGGAGATACTTTATCCATCTAAGCCTTCAGCGTTTACCGCACTGCTAAAACCCCGGGCGAAGATAAAAAAGAGATTAGAAGGCAACTAGTTAACAGAGAAAACAGGTTTGTACATAAGAATTAGGGAATGAAGATTGGAAAATGTGAGAGAGAAAGATATGATATAGAACCTGCGGCCTTTAGAAGGGAACGCCAACAACCTTCTCCATGGGATTGGATATATACAATGAGTGTATCATCTTCTTCTTTACTCTAGGCTCCTTTGTTTGTATGAGTTTTTTCACAAGAAGGAGATCGACCCATTTCGCATGTTGATGTAAGTCTTCACCAATCCATACTAGACCTAGAATATGAAGAGGAAACGTGCTAGTGAATCCCAAGTTTCCATGGGGAATAGGCTTCGGGTTTGATTGATAAGAAACAAAGTGGCACAAACAATCTATTCTTAAAATAAAAATCCATTCAAATTAGCCATTGTTAAGTTGTTGTTCACTAACAGCATGAAGCCAATCACTGCATGCATATCCTATATTGTGTGATGGGGAACTTATCCCGGACTCAATGAATATGCTCATATGGTATTGGTGATTGGTTGGGAAAATGAAAGGGATATTGGCTATGAATCTAATGGTTGTGACTCACTCATTGGGTTCCTTCTCGTCCCGTACCTTGTTGGGTGCACTAGTCATTCACACTCAATTGCAGTGGATTTAGTGAAGTTTATCCAACAGCTTATACCAGAGCTAGTGATCCTACATTCAATATTATAAATGTTGAACAAAGTAGTTGAATGACTATTATGAAGGAAAACTCAATAAAAGATGCTCTTTAGATGTGGTGAATTGAAATTTGTATAGAATTATATTTTATTAAAAAAAAACCTTTTTTTTAAAGGAAATACCTCCTTCACCGAAATGAAAACATCCAGCTAGAAGATGCATCCAGCTAGAAGATTGATTTGAGCATCCATGACGAGGTAACTCATCATTGGTTTGAAGAATATGTCTGATTACACTATCAATAATTCATCCTTAGTTAAAACGAAATTGAAATCCTGTAACAATTTATTCAGTTAAAATAATAGACTGCACATCAGGCCAGCCACATAACATTGATCGCCAGCATCATGTAAACTTGATATGTGATGAATTCAATTTGGGTGTACCAATGTATATTAATATTCATAGGAAAAAGAGCTATCAATTGCATCAGATGGAAAGAAAGCAATTTGGTGATCAACGAGATTGCTCCATGATTTTGAATGAAAAATTCAGAGCAACACCAACTCCTAAAATTCAGAGCAACACCAACTCCTACAATATTAGGAAGAGGAGGAAGAAGTGAAACGTGAAGAGGAGGAAGTCAAACGTGAGATATTGAGCGTGAAGATGAAGCAAAAGAAGGTCAGGTTAATGTTTGGGCACAGAAACAACTTATTTAAAATATGGAATATGACAGCTAAGTTGCTTCTAATCTCAACCAAATCTGTTATACATAACAAATTAGGAAATGCAATGCATTCAGTTTTTGCGTCCATCTAGTCTTTTGAAATTAACTTTAAAATTTAAAAATCTAAAATGGATTGTGAATTCCTTCCCCACCATATATACACCATATGTTTATGTCTTCAATATATATCATCTATCCTCTAAATTGGTATCATGCATAACATTTGACTTCACAATAAAATTCGAATGGTTCAATCTATTTCCCTTGTTAAATAAAATACCACCCTTAATATGTTTTTACGAGCTCAAACATATCATAGAGTACATTTTGTAATATGTCCAAATAATATATGAAAAAAAATAATATATGCAAAAAGGAATAAAAAAAACCCACACATTGATATAAGTATAATATAAAATTTTATATTTACGTTTGTAAATGATATTAATCTCAAAAGAAAGGGAAAATAAATTATGTATGCGTTATTTATTAACATAATTACTATTTGAATTAATTAAGTTAAAAATTTACATACAATTAGATGTTGTAGTTGAAAATGATAAGTGTCTATTTTGTTTTATTAAAAAAAAAAATATTTTTTGGGGGTAGACATGGGGATAATTCATGATGTCGGAGGAAATGAAGTTACCAACTATGTTTGGGGATTAGGAAGTGTATCTAACAACCTATCATAAGTGTACATGCATTGTGGTTTGGACTTAATCTAGTAAAAAAAGAAGGAATTGGAAGCCTTATGGTGCTAGGTGATTCTCTTCTAGTTATTCAAAAAGTGATAGACAAAGGACACCCTTATGGATCTAAACTAATTTCTCTCCTAAAGCAAGTTAAGAGATTGGATCAATCCTTCGAGCAAATTTGCTTCATTCATGATAAAATAGGACTCAATGCAGATGTAGACTCGTGGGACAAAAAGGCCATATATTTTCAACAAGGAACTATTTTTGTGAATGGAGTGGACCAATTGTGACAAATCCCTTAGCACGATGATCAAATGAACATTTTATATTTGCATCTCAGGAATTTTTTGGCCCAAAATAGGAATTCTAATATTCATAGTTAAGTGGACATTGTTTTGGTCTCGACCCTCTCCCTCATGCATGAGCTCAGATCTTGTTGGTGGTTTTGACCAAACAAGAGGCATGTGGCCTCATACAGTGACACATACTTTGAGCCTCCTTAAATGAGTTAGAAATAAATATGCATGTAGTGAGGATGGTTTATCTGGAATTATGGCTAGTCTTGTTCTATGGTATCGAGAGGCAATCTCGATTAAGGTTCAAGGGGGCTTCTTGTCAAGATCTTCGGGAGGCACGAACATAGATTTGGAGGTCATAATTATTTTTCAGGATGACTCTCCTCATCATTGTGAATGGGAAAGGATTATGAATAAATGTTGGGGTCTTTATAATATAAGGGGGTTTATTTCCATGGCCAGCCTCGAAAGAAAAGAATTTCAATTTGTAATATAGAGACAAGATGAAATTAACCAAGCAAATAGTCAGGCTTTAATGTCCCTCTTAGAAAAAATGAAAAATCTTAAACATGACCTCCATTCTCATTCAACCAATGTTTTTTCTATGATTCATCAACATAAAGTTCAAGTTGACTCCTTGGAAGCCAAATATATTTTTCTGAGGTCCTTGATGGTAGATTTCCATCTTAACTTTGTTTCATTGGCATCAAACAATCTGGGTGATGGAAAGTCGGGAGAATTGGAAGATGACACAATCAACCAAGTTGGTAACCCTATGGACATTGAAGAATCCAACCCTCCACACTCCAATGAAGAAGGAAAATCATAGAACAATTTTTCAAATTAAATTGTGAATTCTTTTTAAGTCTGTCTACCTTTTAGGCCAATATTTTAGGATAGAAACTAATGGGAATACATGGAAGAAAAGATCAATTTTTAAAGTTTACATTAGAATGATATGTATAAAAAATAGATTGGTATCATAGTCTCCTTATGAATCCAATTTTGATGTGATTTTGAGTTGTTGCTTCATCATAGCCCCCCTTTTATAATACAAAAAATATTTTTCTATTTCGGCGAACACACACACACACATATATATTTTGTTGTTGTGCCCATAAAATCATCCTACATTACAATTTATAATTTAATAACATTATATTTTTAAAGTTTGTATGAAAAGATCAGAAAATGATCATAAATTAACACCAACATTATTACAATTTATTCTTCACGAGATGTGTTTTTAATTCTATGTTTTTTTATAACATGTTATCATTATTATGATCTTACCATTACATACCTAAAGTAATTTATATCCCTCTCAACGCATGATAGATCTAAGGTTAAGATGGATATATAGTGGTTATTTCCCAAACAATTCTATACAGGGGTGATTTTAAGAACCCCTTCCCATTTTATATATATAGTAAATGGGCGAATCCCCATAATACAAAGGAAAAATTGAAGGTTATTTTATCAATAATATAATATGTATATATAATTTTTTGGCTAGTATTTTATTCAAATATATAATATTGTAAAATCTTGGAGAATCTTTCACTTAATTATAAAATCTTGTAAAATCCTTGCAAATCTTTCACTGAATTATAAAATCTTGTAAAATCTTGGCGATATTTTACTGAAATATAAAACATTAGGAAGTCTTGGCGATTTTTTTTGAAAAGTATAAAACCATTTATAATAATAGGAAAATATATTCATTAAACTATAATATACTCATTTTACATGTTTGGAAAAGAAACATAGTTTGTCTCTCGTCCAAACAAGGTTGCAAGCATCGGAGGTTGTGTTTTCCATGGTTCTTTTTAGGTGTGCCATGATTCAACTATTCACTTCTAAAACAATTATTTTTTTCCAAGGGGGTGGTGGCTTTAGTGGTCACCGATATTACAATCCTCTCAAGGAATGTTCTTAGTATTTCCACTAAGGGGTTACCCAACATCCATTAAAATGATTTCTGAGACAAAAATTGACAGAGTTCCATCAAAAGGCTTGGTATACCCCACCAATAACATCTATATCTATTTATACCCCACACCAATGACTCTTGAGCTTTGTATATCGCACAAATGACATGTAGGGCTTCTCTTGGTGTAAAATATTTTCAATTCCATGTTCCCCTTCTATAGAATATTTAAATTAAAATAGATTAATTAAGAGAAATTATTCATGATATGTCTACCTAGTTACCCAACCTAAGACAAAATTAAAAATACATTGTTAGAACATATGCACATGATGTAAAAAAATGCTTATGAACAACTGGCAAAAGACACAATGGTCTTTAAACAAATGTTAGAACCAACAACATCTAGGCACAAAATTATTTATATAATGGTAATTATTTATACGAATGTACTCTTGTGTGCAAAAAGATTTAGGAGATAAGAAATGTGAAACAATTAAATTATTCCATGATGACGATGATGACAGTCTCATTTATACTACTATAACTAAGCATGAACAACAAGAGATGCAGATTTATCAAGGTTTATATGTCATCATGTATATCTATAATTGGCAGTAACACGGTGCATAGTCAAAGTATTATCACCCATTTTAAGCCCATTAAGGGGAGCACATGCATTGCCTAATTGAGTTGTAGTAAAGTAATGAATAAATAAATGATCCATAATTATATAGAAAAATATTTTTTTCCATGTGATACCAATCCCTAGAACCTAAGTGTAATCACTCTCTACAATTCCTATGGGATCAAAGAGCCCCCCCGAGAAACTAGTACCCCTAAATATAAAGGTTCATTATCAATCCAAAATAATGGAAGAATATTCATTAAAAAATTAAATATAATCAAGTGTCATTGTTCATTGTTAATTAGTTTATGGATTGAATTGTGAATATAAACAGAGTCAATTTTTTTCAAAAGAAAATTTGTGGGGAAAATTAAGGGATGCCTCCCCATTTTCATGGATGGCATCCTTAGTAAACTCATCGGTATAGAATAGTAAACCTAACTTAGGGGGGATTCAAATCAAGCATCTAGTAGCATGGAACTAGCCAAATGTCCAACAACATTGGCACAACCAATTAAGCCAACCCCTTGATATCAATATAAATAAAGTTATATTTGATAAGACTTTAACTTTTAGTAAATTGTCGGCATCACATGATTGTTAAGATTGCATGGTTTCATTGTTCATAATGCCACAATATATTATTGATTCATATTTATTGTTAAGTACTAAATCACAATTTATTGAAACAACATAATTAGTTTACTTAGTTCAATCAAAACTTTGTTTGATATATTTGTGTGGATTGCAAAATAATTAAAATAATCAAAACTTACTCACATGAGTGCTGAAAATTCATTAAACACTTTGAATATAAAAACGTCTTTGAGTAAAATAAAAGTAAACATTGTGTACTTAATTGATATAGGTTGTTGGATTCATGTCAATTGGCTTTAGCTTGTGTGGTTTGGAGGGATGATTGTTATCCTCCATGCCTAGGTTCAATAAATGAGGGGAAGAAACATGTTTAAGTAATAATGTATTTTAAATTAAACATTATCACATAGATAAGATAAGATTAAGCCCAATGGGTTATGTTATTATAATGGCTTCAAGCCTACCCTGTGCCTTGGAGATTCTAGGGTTTACCCTGGGTACCATCCTCGAAATGAGGAGAAGAAGCATGTTTGAGAAATAATGTGTTTTAAATTAAAAACTATGCACATAAATAAGATATGATTAAGCCCAATTAGTGATCATATTTAGTTGTTGTCAATGTTGTTGGACAATTGGAAAGTTCCATCACCAATGGGTGCCTAATTTGAATCCACTGAGTAAAGTGCACTACTTTATGATGATAGGTTTATTAAATATGGCATCCATAAATGTGGAGAAGCATCTCTTAAATTTCTCCATAAAATTTTTCTTCAAAAATAATCAAGATAAAAAATTGTATTTTTAAATTAACATTTTACATTTTTCAAACTCTAAAAAACTAAATAATTAAATATAACTAATATAAAACTTGCTTCTTGAGATTTAAATAGTGTAAAAAATTTTGAAACGTCAAATGTTTGAGTGGGCACTCCAATCATCATTAGGGACAAATGTAGCTTATGATGTTAGAAAAGAGTGCTTAGGTGTATCTTTTAAAGGAAAAGTGATAAGATGTGACCATGGAAGAGAGGAAAAGAAAATAGTAAAATAACAAGATAATCGTTATGAATAAATGTTAAATCAATGAAATATATAATAATAGAATTAGTAAATTATTCAACCATTTAATAAAATAATCAATATGGGAGGGAGTTTAAATTAAAAAAAAAAATTTAATAATTTAGGTTAGGAGAGAGTAAAAGTAAGATAATGTAAATATATTATAAGAATTAGGAGAGTAAACAAAGACATAGGAAAAGGAGGGAAAGGGGAATGTAGTAACGGAAATTAAAACCAAATTAAACAATTTAGGTTTGATGGCCTAGGAAATGAATGATAGGCTTCCAAGATTGGTTGAGTTTGTAACCATCATCACGTTTACAATTATTGGGATGTTTCTCAATTTCCAGTGCTTCTTGAATGACGCAAGATGAGTGATAGGGTGGGAGGCCATGATTTTCGTTTGGTCAAATCAAATTAGGTGTTTAGATTTGAAAGAGTGTTCAATAATAGTTGAATTAGAGATATGATTATGGGTTGTGTTAGCTACATGTTCTTTGAGACAAGATTTAAAGGACCTACTAGCTTGACCAATGTATGATTTTCCACTGGAACAAGAAATTTGGTAAACTCCTGGGCCAAGCATCGGGTCAGATTTATCCTTAACAGTTCTAAATATCTGTTTAAGGGTTTTATAGGGTTTGAAAATGGTTTTGATATTCTTTTTCGCCAAAATTTTAGAAATGTGATCGATAGTGCAATGTATGTAAGGGAGAGAATGAGAGCTAGAGGGGACTCCAATCCTAATATTATTAGGGTTGAGTGGAAATGTAGAGTTGGATGAATTTTAGTTGTTTGAAAACAATACGAGCTTTGCTAGGTGTTGACATGGTCAAATGCCCTTTGTCAACATTAGGGGTTCACCTTGAAGAGATGTCCCAATTAGAATTCACTTTGTTTGGAGTAGATAACTCGGCCAGATTCTATCCCAGCGATTGCTACTAGTTTATTGTTTACCAGTTGCGGCCTCGTCCATGGTTTAGAGTTTTTATTTATAATTTTTTAAATTAAAATTCATATTTTCCACTATGCAACCTAAACTAATCCCAAGAAAACAATAACTGAAAACAATTGACATGAAAGAGGTGGCAAAGAACAAAAAATGGGAGAATAGTCTACCAATCATAATCAACGCCAACCTCAAGTGGCATATCCCATTGGAAATGAAGAATACTTTTCAATCATTGAAGAAACATAAACATAACCTTGTCCACTTTCATGAAGATAGCTTCAATTACCGAGAAAAGAACCTATTTCATGTCAAACGGTTAAAAATAAATCAACACAAAAATAAAGAAATCTTACACATTCACGAAAATTATATCCAATAGCTAGCATAAAATATGTGAAAAGAAACCAAACATCAAAAGAATAATCCCAAAAACAAAAGATTACAAGATAGAAACAAAATAGTTCAATCTCAATGTCATTCCTCAGTTTTAAAAATCTAACTAACTCTTACCTCTTATTCTTACAAAAACTTACAAAAATTGAACTCAAATTGAAAAGGAAAAAGCCCCACTTTCTTTGAATAAAATTACATGTATAACAAAATGCACTACGTGTATCCTCTAAAAACGTTTTTTAAAAACTTTTAAAGGTTATGTATTAGAAATTACAATCAATTATTCAAAAACAAGATTTCATAATAAAATCTTGTCTTCCATTTGAATGAATGATGATAGGCCCACCCCCTCTTATTTTGAATTTGATGTTATCTTTGTTTTGATATTAGTCTCGTTCTCATTCTTATTTTTTTACTATTGTATTATTTCATTCAAAATAAAAATATCCATGAATTTATATCAAAAAAAATTGTGAACAATTAGTCCGGGCATTCTTCTTTTCTTACTCTTATATTATTTCATTCAAAATAATAACAAAATAATAATAATGAAGAAATTGTATTAAAAAAAAAGTTGTTTACAGTTCGAATTCAAAATAAAAATATTGATGAAATTATATTAAAAAAAAATTGTGAACAATTCGAAGTATTAAAAATTTCAATCGAAACATTACCCAAATCAATAACAACCGAGCCACTTGGAGGAATATAGATTGAGCTTCATGTTAATCGCAACTAACGAGTGTAAATACTTTGTAATAAATATTCTTTAAATAATACATTCTTTACGCATGTGGAATAATTCACAAGGAAAAAAATTCTCAACCAGTATGCGCTCATGTGAGTAATGCAGCTCGGGCTCAAACCGAAGCCAAGTCTCATATGCGTAATGCAGCTTGGGCTCAAACCAAATCCAATTCGTATGACCTCAATAGCTTCTTGATTGAAGTTATATGTCTTTTTGCACACTCGTAACCATAAGTTTGAACACCTTTGACACCTAATTTCATTGACAACTTCAGTAAGTTTTCTGGAAAGGTCATTCCCATATTCCTGCAACAGAAACTGGTCAGGAATATCATCCACTGATTGCACTCCAAAAAGTTGTTGCAGAACATTAGCACTCAGAACCTCCATGGAGATCCTGAAATCAATGTGTAGCAGGTCTGAGATAATCTTTCTTGGTGAGGAATTCAACTCTCATGCCTGCATCACACATCTCCCATTACGACATTGGGTCATACTTGCTTTAGAACAGTAATACTTGCTTTAGAACAGTAATGTGCTCAAAGAAACAGATCTTTCCACCATGGGTTATTTTAAGGGTGTTGTCTAATCGTTCTACATTTTTTCTCTTTTCATCGGAATATGATGACATAAATATGCATGAAATGAAAATTTTCTGTTGTTTAAATTGTATTTTTAAATGTGGAAATTGATTCAGCGTCCTGAAAATCCCCTGAAGCACTCAGATTACATAGAATAACCACTCAAATTTGCAAATACAACAATTTCTGACCAGATTTTGAGCAAATATCTCTAAAAAATATCCTCAGAACAGGACCAAAATATAAAACCTTTAGACTATGACTTTTAGGAACCCCTAGCATTTAAATCTGAATTTGTTGGAAAAAGAGATTGAAAAGGTTAGAAGATGATAGAGGAAGACTAAAGTGAGTGGTTGAGAAAGAACCCAAAACCACTACCACAACCAAAACAAAAACGGAAGTTCATGCAGAAATATTTTCACAAGTGAGTCTTCTTCCAAACACCAACTCATGATCATGCTGCAATTGCTAGCAGAAATGGCATCTTCAAATTAGAATTCTCTTCTCCTATTGGCGAGGATAAAATTTACAAAACAATATTGCCAAAAGTTATGTCAGTCAAGTTCTTTGATCACAGTGAACACATCTTGTTGCTGAAGATATCATTGATTGGAATAATCCATAAGTCTCGACCCTATAGCATTTAGAATTAACACTACTGATTAATTTTTTAATTCAATTTTTTCCATGTATTCTTTTTAGTAGTTTTACTATAATGAAATGCAGCATAATTTTTTTTTATGTGTTTATGTCTTGTCTTCTAACATTATGTTATCTATCTAGTTCATCATATTTTTTTTTTGTAGTTTCAGCTCCTTTGACAATCATTCATTATTTTTTTTCTCTGTATATGGACTTACAATGATCCACTTCAAGCTAAATACAATAGAAAAATGATGAATAAGCCAATAAACAAGCTTAAAGGAAGTAAGAAACTGAAAATTGGGAATTAAAGTAAAATTTGTTTTTGTTAATGATAATTAGGATCTAAAAACAAGTTATATTATATTCTTATAAAAGAAGAGGAATGTGTCTGATATGCCCACTTGTATTTCAAAATTTGTTTTGAAGGTTGTCTTCTAACTTCACTATAATTTCAATGTTTCCATATGATTTCCATAGCCAATTTTAGAGTATAGATATTCCATCCCTATATAATTGTTTCATTTATATAAGATGTTTTGGAATTCTAAGTTGAGATTCGAACAACCAGTCTTTTTAACAGCCCCTTCCTTCATTCAAGTCAGTACTTTTCGAACAACCGGTCTTTTTAACAGCACCTCCAACAACAGATCCATTAATCATCCAAGTATGATTCTAATTCAAGCACCTCTTTCTTATGATATAGACGAATCTATAGGCCATAATGATACAGAATATAGCTTATCTTGTAAAGGTGAATACAGTAGTTGTGGGAGAAGGATCCCATATTTCATAAAGTGTTTTGTTAATCTTGAGGATTTTCAAGATTAGTAGGGACAAAACTTCCCACTGCATATAAAAATACCAAGGAAAATAATGTACTTACAGAGGATGTCAATGAGATCAAATAATCTTCTGCAAATTCCAATAGCAACCTCAATGACATGATGCGAAATGACGAGAGAGAAGAAAATAAAAAGAACTAGGAAGAATAGGGTGGCAACAAAATAGGGGGTAACATAGATGTTTAGGTCCAATAGCTCAACTTGCAGTTGAAGATTTTTCTCTTGAAGATGTTGTAATTTTGAATATCATATCCCATTAGAATATTCAACTGGCATTGATCAAAATGACCAGAAATATTGTGAATGGTTATAATTACAATATTGTTAGGATGGAAACAATGGTCAAAAAAAGAGCAAATATTAAAATCCTCTTATTTGGATTTCTTTAAAAAAAAAATGAAATATTGAAGGAACTCACTCTAACAATTCTTTATCAAATGCTACAGGGATATCTATCTCAATATGTACCACAATCTTGCGATCTTCTGTAGTGCCTTTGAATCCTACACTTGATTCTTGCAACACTCCCAAGAAAACAAGCATGATTGACCTCTAGTATTTGCATCAATGGAAAATAACCCATCCAAGAGGATTCTGGTGGACAAAAATGAAAATAAAGTGGAGAAACTCCAAACGATTTGAATGAAGTTCTTGTGCATTGTCCATAGGCCTAGTGAGACATATAATAATGTTATTGTTTCTGAGATTTTGTAAAGAATGGGATTTTCCAACCAGATAAAATGTCTTATAAAAATTAACAAGGCTTTTGTATTAAGTAATGATAGAGCTAGTGTAGTAGTAAATGAACATGAAGTAACTAACCTAGAAGAATTGGACTTTACATGTACACTCTTGGTTTTAGGAAAAACCAGTGTAGAGAAGACTACAACTGTCAAATCTATATTTAATGAAGTTAAAGCTACTATCCTACTACTAATGCATTCCATCTAGCTACAAAGAAGTTTGAGGTGATGTTGGAACTGTACATGGAATCCGAATCAGGATCATCGATACTCTTGGCCTAATACCCTATTTTCCTGATCATCATAGAATGCAAAGATCATGTCATCAGTGGAGAAATTTTTAAGTGTCCTCCAAATAATATTGTACTTTATTTGGATCATCTTGACATTGGATTTGACACCCAAATGCAGTAGTGGTTAGAGTAATCTAGGAGTCTACTTTATATTTTCATAACCATGAGGTTGTAGAGCATGCTACAACACAAGTAGTGTTGAAAAAGGTGTAGTTATTGCTAGCCTCTTGCAACCACTTTTGTTTTAATTGAATTTCACTCGAACCCTAAACTCACACACATGGAAAAAATTCTTGTGAGGTTTGACAAGATATTTAAAGAGTTCATGGATTCAATAAAGAGGTACATTGTAGAAAAATAGACAAAGCTTCAAGTATGCACATTATAGAAAAGTTGATAAGGCCATAAGGTTCTTTGAAAAAATGACTAAATGAAATAAAATTTCATGGAATGCAATGAGATCCAAAACCATCTCAAGAGTATATCACAGAAATAAAGATCTTGAGTTTAATATTGAATTCATAACTCCTTTTACTTCTTATCGAAAAGAGGTTCCAAAGAGAATGGACGATGAGAGGAGTGGGTTTTGTAGGGAAACATTCTATAGAATCAAAGGATCATTAGCTATGCAATTAAACCAATATTTTGAATAATTTGATCACAGGGGAGAAATTCCTTTCTAGTAGTGATAAATATAAATTAAATACAGAAATTAACCCTAAGCAAACTTTTCCTACCTAAGCAAATTAACCCTAAGAAATAGAAAATTGATTACAGATTCATAGATACAACTCACTGATGTGGGTGTCCTGCAACTCACACATAAAAAATTTCCCATGAAGGATATCCATTGGATTAAAACACTACCATAGACCCCTTTAAATGAATGTCTTCTTAACCAATCAGATTGCCTATAGACCATTCTGTTGTGCAAAGCAAGTAATAGAAAATTGATTGCGGATTTGTAGATACCAGTCACTGATGTGCGTGTCACTGCAACTAACATTAAAATTTTCCCATGGAGGCTATCCATTGAATTAGAACACTATCACATAACCCTCTAAAATGACGTCTCCTTATCTGGAAATCAGATTTCCTATTGAATCAAAACACTAACAAAAAACCATCCAAAGTTGAGTTTGATAAACAAAACTATGTTGTGCAAAGCAAGTATTAAAAGAAAGATTATGGATTTGTAGATACCACTAGCTTATGAGGGTATCAATGCAACTAACATATACACCTTAACTAATCAATAGTGTCCATCAAATAAAAACATTAGCAGAAACCCCTTTAAACCAAAGTCTGATATTGTCCATCAAATAAAAATATTAACACAAACCCTCTAAACCCAGTTCTGATATGAGTTCCAATATTTGACATGTTAGGCATTTGTGTAGAACCGGAGATGTGCACCTTTGATATTACCATAACCAATTTTATATGAGTCTCTACTACTATCCACACAGACAAAGTCGATAGGTTACCCTCTCCCCCACATGTTGTGAAAATTCCGATGATTAACTAATTTCTTGACCAGAAAGGGAACCACTTGCAATAGAAAATTTGATGTAAACATGGTATAACTCTTACCAGAACACATTTCTCCATACATTGTGATAATGCATTTGTTGATGCTCTTCACTCTTTCCACTCATCCTTCAATGTAGGTAATAAGGTAAGACAGTTGTAGGTCCTCTCCACTCCTAATTTGAGGGTGCCCGTGGAAAACTAACTCCCAATCATTGCCAGTACCATAAAATCATCGAGAAATACATCTGAATCATTTACATTGCTAGGAAATCACAACAAAATACTTCCAAGTCATTCCCAGTACTAGAAAATCGGGGCGAATGGGAGGATCTGGTTAGAATTTTAAGGGGAGAAAATGGATTTCCATGCTCTTCCCTCACAAATATCAGTGGGATAAGTATTTTATATATAAATTTTAGAAAATAATTTTAGGGCTATATATAGAAAAGCTCTAGAAAGCCCTCTATGTAAATAATTCGCCCAACCAAAATTCCAAACCCCCAAATTTCCCCCATGTACGAAATTTCGCCCCTAAAATCATCCTTGATTCTATAAAGAACATATGAAAATTTCTATTTGTTTCTATAGATTATTTTTCTCCTTTCTATCCTTAAATAACTTAAATACCTTATATTTTATGGGATTATTATAATATTGCAAGTGCTTTGGCTTTGTATTTCCAAGTTTATAGAGATCACCATCACATATTGAGTGGGACTAATTCTTAAGAACATCTGTTTTGTTAGGGTCCTATCCTCCCTAAACCCTCACATAGGTAGAATAATATACTTTCAATGTAATAAAGACCGACATTAGTTAATAAGGACTATTTAATAAATGCAAACAAGTCAATGTAAGATTACCTAATAGAAGATTCCGCTTCTATAAATATCTTCCTCTAGAATGTTCTTCATAAGACATGATTAGTATAAATAAGAGTAGGAGACATGAGAAATCATTGTCTTGAGAATTTTTGTAATAGAGTGATGCTCTGTTGAAGGCTTCCCCTTCGAAGAGACAAGTGAAAATTGATTTCTATAAATAAATGTATCATATTTGGTGTTTTCGTTCTCTACATTTTTTTGTTCTCCTAATATTTGTTGCATTATTTCTATTTTTTGCTTATTATAATGGATTTTGTACCTAATAAGTGGTACCAAAGCACTTTCCTCTGCGAAAAATGTCAGATTTTTTTCAGGGTAGATATGTGTATTGTCGACGTATTTAAAGCAAATAAATCTATCGCTTAGTGGGTAAAAATGCGGTGGGGAAGACTACACATAGGAAATATAGACGGTTTCACGGGGTTACTTAAAAATAAAATTTTCACCTTGTTGGAAACCTCTATAACCCCTGTTGGTATCCCTCAAGTGGTACAACAATAGACATAATATGTACATGAACATCACTCCCATGTACCTTCAACTATATTGAGAGTCCCCTAGATCACTAAAAATCGTCTCTAGATTAGTCGATCAATCACCTCACTACTATAGTGACACCGAGAATAACACTCGGGAAGATAATCTCTGGTAGTAAGGATAAGGGTATGGTTGATCCTCCTTATTCGGTGCCCTTATATATTGGGCCAAGTACTATTGTTTGACCTCGCATGTATATCATAGAGTTATAGCACAGGGAAAAACCTTGTCTGTGGAAACCCTAAAATAACCATAACCCCTTGGAAAGACACATAATATAAAAGTAATATAAAATATATATTGTCACACAACCCTGCCTCCTGCATTTCGATTGCAAAATTTCTACAACATATTTTCATGTTAATAGTTTGGGAAATTTGTCACTGCAATATTCTTCCAACCGACGTATAACTCTACAGAAGTTAAAAAAAATAACAGTATAGTGGTCTCGTCAACACCCTTATTTGGTACCTATCCCATTGGATTTCTCTCTTCAACCTAATCACCATGGTATCTATCATTTTTAATCCTCTTTTTCATGGACCCAATCCCATTCCTGAAACCCTTATTTTTTACCTATCCAATTGGATTTCCCTTTTATCCTTCATCATTGTGGTACCTATAATTTATCATCCTTTTTTGTGTGGTCCCACCCACCCTTCCTGACACCCTTATTTCACACCTATCTCATTGTATTTCCCTTGTCGCCCTAATCATAGTGATATATATCAACTATTTTCCTTTCTTCATTGGACATTCTCCCCATTCTAGGAATCCCACCTTTCCACATGTCCTATACTCGTACCTAAGAACTATAGACCAAAATTGGCAAGAACAAGGCCTAATTTGATCGTTTGGAGGACCAAGTCGGGACCCAATTTTCCAATGTTGTGACCCATTTTTCAAAATTTGACAGCCAATTTGAACAATTAGATGGAAAATTTGACACCCTTAATACCACTCTCACCCAAATACTAAAGTGATCATAGGGACCCCCTTCCCTAAACAACCCTCCCAAGTAAATGATGTTGACTCCTCCCACACTATGGCTTTTCATTCCAACCCCTTTCCTCATGAACCTCGTCTTCCTTGAGTTGAGGTCAATAAATTTGATGGATTTGATCCCACAGGTTGGGTCACCCACATGGAGCATCATTTTTCTTTGCATGGAATTACTAATAAGTTGGCTAAACGTCATTATGTTGTTCTCTATTTGGATCTTGAATGTTGCCAATGCTAGCAATGGAATAAAAATGAACACCAAGGGTATGTTTCTTAGACCCAGTGGCTTGCAGATATTTATGAATGATTTGACACTAACACCCACTATTCAGGCCATTTGACCAACTTGAAATAGTCTGGCACAATGGAAGACTTTATAATTGCCTCTGAGCGCTTGGATTTAATAATGGAGGGCATGATAGATTCTTTCTTAAATGAATGTTTTATAAGTGGCCTAAAGGATGAAATTTGAGCGCAAGTCCTCATGGATGGACCCCAAAATTGGTTGGAAGCTACTAAACTTGCCAAAAAGTAACAACAAGTTCTCCTTTCTGAGAACTGAAATCCCTCCTTTATTTCCCTACCTCAACCTACCAATATTTCCCCTCAAGCCGCCCCTCTTAAGATCTAGAAATTAAATCGGGAAGAAATAAAATAATATGAGCTCAAGGGTCTTTTCTATAATTGTGATGATAAACATTTTCCCGAGAACAAGTGTAAATAAACAAATATTTTTATGGCAATTTCTGAGGATGTTGTTGATACTACTCCACCCATTTATACCCAGAAGTTGAACAATTAATTTCAATGCATGCCCTCACTCGCTTCTCTACTCTCCAAATCCTCAAGCTAATTGGATGCATTAAGCATAGGAAAGTCATAATACTTGTTTATAGTGGCGGCACCAATAATTTTATTCACCATCACATTGCCCAGGAAATCAATTGTTATACTCGTTCTGTCAACAATTTTCAAATCATCATTTCCATTGGCAGTTCCATGAAATGAGGTGGGCATTGTGAAAATGTGCACCTACAAATTGGTTAGTACCAACTAAAATATCATTTTTTTTATCGACATGGAAGGTTGTGACATTTTGATTAGTGCTGAATGGTTATGTACTCTAGGCCCCATCCTCGTGGATTTCAACAAATTATTCATGCAATTCCAACAAGAGGGACATCAATATAAGTTCCAAGGAACCACAACAGGCTCCCTTGAGATCATTAGTTCTCATCGCATGGAAAATATCCTTAGAAAAGGTCATTCAGGTATTATTTCCAAAATCCATTCCATTCAAGAAATTGAGACACAATCTCTACATCATGACCTCCAATCTATCCTCTCCCATCACCAAGTCATTTTTCCACACCCCATGGACTTCCCCCTTCCAACTGAAATCTCATATGTTTTCTATCGACATGGGAGGTTGTTACATAGTTCTCGAGGTTGTGATATTGTGCTCGTAACTTTTATATGATTTTGGACTATGTTTTTTAAAGTTCTACAATAAAAGCCAATTTTCACACTTTCCACTTCAAATGATAGGATATAGGATTTACATGTTTGAATAATTTTCTTCCATTTGTCACAAGCCATATGACAAGGAAACTAACATATTCAAAGGTGTAGACACTGACATAAATTTTAACGTTGACGATTATGAGGAGGATATGAAGCAGGCAAAGCAAGAAATTTTCCATTCTATGGGTATTCTTTTCTACTGGGGTTAAATATTTTTCATTGAATAAATATGTTTATTGTGATCCACATATGGGTAAACTCATGAAAGAAGAGTTTGTTTGTACACCCTTACTCATTAAAGTACTAGATTTCCTAGAGGAAGTTCCAAGTTTAGAGGTGTGATGATGCACAAATGTAGCATATGAGAAGCTAGATTGGGACAATTTCTGGGGAAAAAGTTAATTAGCGGAAATAAACACATGCAACAACTATAAGTGTTCTCTTCATTTAATTCAAAGATCAATTTGATTCCTAGCACGTCTTCTATCTTAGACGTGATTTCATAAGAAATTTTGATAAAATTGCTCGAGCTGAGAGAGCATTCAATATAAAAAGAGGAGTTTCCCTTTCATTCCAACTGGTATAGAAGAAAGGATGCACTAAAATATACAAGTAAATCCACATTTACATGTAGTGGGAAAAACAATATCTATGCATGTATCACCAAATCTTGGTTTGCTATAAAAATAGGTATGGGGTACTTTTGCAATGGCGGATTCAGTAAAACTACACCTATAGAGATTCAAATTCAGATCCTCCATGTGGTGTTGATGTTGAGTTGGAAAGTCGCATTAGGAAGTGGTTAAAAAAATGATTAGTAAATGCAGATAGATTCCACTGAGCGTGGAATAAGGGGCATCATATTCATTTGGAGGTTATTGTTGTGGCATCTTTGGAAAGGTGACTAGGAAAGCGACCACTAGGAGGTGTTGTTGGTAGAAGCAATGGACAATTATCGATGGTTTAATCAATTGACTTATTCAAAGGATTAGAGTAAGATCCCTAATGATACTTTTGGTGGCCTGGTTCATTATATGTAGCCTCTATAATCATTTTTCTTTGCATTAAACCACAATGGCCCATAATCTTTGTAGTAATCTCTAATTTGTTTTTTCCTAAGTATTACTCTAGTATATAAAACTTTAGGGGAGTTGCAAGTTTGCTTGGAACCTACCTTTTTTCACTAGAGGTGGATGGATATCTATGCGACAAAGAAGAATGAATGCACCATACCCATCGATTCATGCATGGTTTAGTTGTTTCTTCTCAACATTATAACCATAAACTGACATGCGATGAACGAACCAAACATAAGATTGATTGTTGATGTATTGACATTGTCTCCCCCACAAATGAACCACACATAAGATTGACTCCCTCGTGTATACACATTATTATCTTCGAGGTGGTATAAATTTGATAGCATCTTCTTTGAAGGGGTAACTAATTCGAATATAATTGGATTGAAAACCAATATTAGATCAGTTCTTGGATCTTCTTGGAGGTAGTACAAAATCTGATCTCATTGGATTTGAAATACAACATATTGATGACACTGAAAAACCATATGGCAACTTTAAGTTGAAAGAATGAGAAACCACGACCAGAAAATTACATGGGAAGGAAAAACTAATGATGGTATCCTCAGTTCAACCAAAAATCAAGATACGTATGGATAACGTCAGTAAGAAGTTTCACGGGTATTGGCACTATGAAATTTTAGGGCGTTTTAGGCTTGATTAATTGGGAGTTTTAGGTTTTTGTCTCTTGACCCTAACCCTTTTTGGCATTTACATTGACAAGTTAGAATAATGTTTGGAAGAAGCACGTTCGTTGGCTCAATTATCATTGGTAAAATCAAAATTCTTTGTCTTTGCGCCGATGATATTGTTCTTATGGTGAGGAGTGGCTATGACCTTGGAAAAAAACTAATAATCACTAAGGATTTATGCTCCAACATAGGTATGACTGTTAGTACTAACAAAATGAAAGTTTTGATAATTAAATCCAACAAGATAACCTATGATACTTTTGTATATGACAAGAACAACCTCGAGGAAGTGTCTTCATACAAATATATCAAAATAAATATCGATCATAAGATGAACTAGAATTATAACATAGAGAAAAGGATAAATGGAGGGTGGAAAACTTGTTATGGGCTTGAAAAAAACTGTAAATCAACAGACCTTTGGATACAGAAGAAGAAAACAAATCCTTTTGAGACTCTTCTTACTCTTTTTATTTTTAATGGATGTGAAGTTTGGAGATTTAGTATCTCTAGAGAATCATGGAGAAATATAGAGCATATACAAAAGAATTTTACAACTTATAATCTCAAAATTAAAGGAAATACACCCTATCCTATCCTCCTCACAAAAGTGAGTATTTCCTCCTTTGACATCACAACTATGATTGGGTACCTAATGTATGAGAACAAGTTAAAAAATGGAAGGCTTCGCAAAATTTCTTCAAACTACATCCAAAAGGACATTCGGCTCAAGCGACAATGGCATAATAATCCAAAAATCCTTAGATGTGAAAATAACTTTTAAAAACACATAAACATCCAACCAGATTCAAAATATAAATGATCACTTGACTATTTGCAAAAAATCATGAGAATATTCTTACTTGTCCATAAACTTCATTAATACTAATGAATAACTTGAAGAATAATTTGCATATTATTGAGACGACACAACAAAAAATAAAAGAACTCAAATTACATATATGGATGACATATTACTTCATCTTCAAGGTCCCTTTAGATAGTATGATTTTTCTCCATCATCT
>ML859971.1:14877-25131 GCA_009831015.1 Picea engelmannii
AATAGATGTTGACCCCTTTTTCGATCCATTCCATCAACAACTCGGATTTGAAAAGAATACAAGAGGACATCCCCACCCCAAAGCGGATCAAAAAATTAAAATCATGCTGGCAAAATAAATTTAAGAACCTGCAACTCATTGTCAAATCATGTGAACAAGACATATCAGAAAAAGAAGAATTATTCAGAAGCCTGACCCAAATAGACTTAGTCAGAAGTACCAACAAGGTTCAAGACCCAAACTTAGTCCTCAAATCCTTGTCAATGACCAAAGAAGCCTTTTATGAACAACTTGATATTTTAAATGGGTTCTCTTTAGAAAAGTTTTATGACATCCTTGAATATCGTGTAGATGAGCTTGAGAACTAGCTACTGGACTATGCAGCACATAATGAAGAAATTGAATAGGCTCTGCATAGTATTTCTATGCATCTAAGGAAATTAGAAAATGAGCTTTTTGACATAGAAATCCAGGATGAAATCAATATGGCCCCCATGAGAAGCTACATTGAAGAATGGTTCCAACGGAGAATGGACAACCTCATCAAGGAAGGGGAACAACCGGTTGGCATGATTCCAGTGACCGTGGATGAAAACAACAAAAGCACATCAGCTTCATAGTAAGTCTATACTTATGTCATCTTATTTTCTTTACCAATCTAGTTATTCTACCTTGTTTAATAGAAATCTCTAACCAAAGGCTCATAACTTCCAATTTATTTTTTTCAGGTCTTCCTCTCTATTGTCGCACGGTTCTTATTTCTACAGTCCTAATTCTTGTACTTATTTCTTTTTATGGTCCGTGGGAGCCCCAATCATAGTATATATGACAAACGCATTTAAATTTCCAGAAATATGTAACAAACATTGTTAATTTTTGATAAATTTCAAAGAAAACTAAGTTGGATGTCAGGAAATTGTGTTTGTTATATTTTAATGTTTAATGTGTGTGTTTCCTGGTTCTTTTTTCATATTTGATAAATTTCAAACAAAACAAATTCAGAAATGCTAAAAAACAAATATGTTCAACTATGCTGGGTCTATTATATTTGAATCGAGTGGCCAAATTCATCCTCTGCATGGATACCACATGTACTTCAACGTGCATTTATTCCCATTCCAACCTAGAAGGGACTATGCTCCCATGCAACACTTGTTCATCATGTTTTACTAATATAAAACTATACATCACGTTATAAATATTTGTTAAATTTTCTATCAATATTTGATAACTTTTCTTAATAATAAAATACAGTCATTGGATCAAGTTATTTTAAAAAGTCTTTAGCATAACTTTAAATGGAAATTTTGTAGGGCTTTATAAAATAAATAGATCGTTCTATATAAATTCCTCGAACATAACTTTAAATGGGAATTTTCTGAACTTTATAAGATGATGAAAATTATTTATAAAAGCTTCAAATGTAAATGGAAATTTTGTAGTATAAAGTTTTATAAAATGATATATAAAATATATGATTGTATATAATAATAATAATAATACTCTATTTTTAAGTTCACAGTGAAGCCAGACACCAAATTGGTGTATGAGACCCCCTCCGCCCAGCTATTTGAGGAACCTCGTGGTCATGGTTAAACTATAAGGCTTGGTAGCACTTTTCTTTATTAAGAGATATATGTTAATAGGTTAATGGTTTAATATCCAAAAATATTTTGGATAGTATGAAAAATATTTTGGATAGTATGGTTTTTTAAATATAAAGATGAATAAATATATATTAACAAATTTTGTCAATTTATAACTAAATTGTAATTGACAACTAAATTATAAGAAGAGTTTTTACATTTAAAAAATTAAAAAATATATATAATTTCTAAAAAATTTAAATTAAACTATTAACTATTTATAAATATGTTTCCACGCTTAATTTAACTATTTATAAATATGTTTCCACGCTTAATTTTATTAAATTTAGAATATATATATATATATATATATATATATATATATATTCTAAATTTAATAAAATTAAAACTAAAATAGATATAAGTATATCATAATCTCTAATCGCTCTTTGTTGTCAATGTGAATGTTAAAAGGAAGAAGATGATAAGGACCGAATGGAATACTATTCCAATGATCCGTTGAGAAAAACATGTTTGTCGACCAGCTTCAACATCCACAAAGAACATTTCTTCAACTTGCGGGACTACATAAGGCATCATTGTTGTCCCTCTGAAGATCATGTTAACACTTGGCCTTCAAAACCTTCTCTATATACGTAAAGCATCGTTGTAATATCCCAGTTTCGAGTCCTTGTATTTTGTTTAGTTGATGAAAGGAAACGGTGAATAATTAAAAAGAGTGAACAATTAAAAAAAGGTTGGAGCACCTAGAAAGGTAATGTTTTGATCATTATTAATAATAAAGTACATTAGTAGTTGTACAACAAACAAGGACAAGAGTTATAGGAGGATATGATTCCATGACATAGGGGAACAGAGGAACTAACCCTTTACACCTTGTTGAATTAATTATCACCCGTCCATGATGTAAAATTTTGATCGGTGGCTCGGTGCCCTAGATACCAAATATCACAAAGATCTATGTGATGTCATGTTGGGGGAGTCGATAGTCTGATGTTCCAGTGGGCCCATATGAGACCCATGAACCCCTGGAAGTTCAAGTCTTGTCCATGAGTGATATCATGGTATCTCGATATGTCAGTGCCCCTGATGGGAAGGTGGGTCGGTGACCATGCCATCTGCCACATCTAACACTCATGGATGGGTCCATGTGGATGTTGCGTTAGATAGGAAATGTCAATAAGAATAGAAGTGTGACAAGTGACCAATTCCACATGATATACCTTGTTAGAACCATGCACATACCACATTAGTACCATGTGTAGTGTTTTAGTAATCTCATGTGTCACGAGGATAAAGTTCCATGTGTCATAGGAATTAGTTATACCTCAGTCGTTGGATCTGGAGGTCAAGGGATCTTGGTCAATGATAAATCTCAAGAGGGATTTTGTCGCACTGGATCCCTGGACCCCCGATAGATCCCAAGTCCCATCCTTCGTTGACATACTCGGGGAATCGATACCCAATATCCCAGGTTCCTGATGCCTCGATGGGTTGAAACCCATGATATCGAATATCAAAACATTATTAAGTGGTGTCGAGCATGGGAATTTGATAGCCTAATGGGTCAGTGCCTTGGTTCTCTAGTGGGTCGGTGGGCCTATATAGGACCCTAGACCCCCGACAGTTTCCAAGTATCGTTTCAGTGTTGATATCCTGAGGCCCCCATGGGACGTTGGCCACGTCAGCTACCATGTTAGTTCCACATCAGCACCACATCATCCAACACACATGGAAGGGGTCCACATGGATTCCCTGTTAGCTTGAGAGACCTCTGTTGAAAGAAAAACACCATAAATTTCAAAAGTGCATAACTTTTTCTCTGGGCTTGGAATTGAGAAAACAAATAGTTGTTGGACAGCTCTTCGAGAAAGAAATATAGTTATGAACTTAGGAAATTGTTTTGAGTAGTAGGGATCAAAATCACCTAGGAAGAAGATGATTAGTGGCCTTCAGAGAAAAAAATATAATAGATTTTTACAGTCCTTTTCCAGAAATGTGTATACATATTATTTTTGTCTAACAAAAATTATATTTCATGCACACTTTCATGTATAATTAAGAGCATAAACACATCATTTCAAGCTAAGAATGAATATTTGGGAAAACAAGGAAGGAGAGGGAGCCTTCAGTTATGAAAGAGAAGAGAAAGGTCAGAATATCAGTGTGGGAAATGCAGAGACATGATTTAATGGTCACAACAATAGAGTAGAACCAGAAACCTTAATAGAGACGATGAGAATCTTGAAAATAGAAGTGTACAGTCACAAACTAGATAATGAGAAGATGATTAAATAACATAATCATATAAATTCCCAAATGATGCAAATCCTAAATCCTTTCCAGAGACAAGCAAAGAATTGATCAGGTACAAGACTAGGGGAAGAAAGAAGGAAACATGAAAGAAGAGATAACTACAAAAGAGCCCATCATTCAAGGAGGATCAATGGAACTCAAAGACATCACTCACGTCCTTAATTAGCTAGGAATTCTTATGCATTTGAGGATTCAAGGAGTATTCCATAAGTGTCTCTTGTAAAACATCAAATAATAAGACATGAGTGGTATGGTTTACAAGGAGAGATTAGGATTCTTAAGCCACCATCCTTTGACAGTGAAAGCGAAATGAAAGATGATGTTGAACCATGGTTTCTTGGAATCAAGAAATATTTTCAGTTGAACAACTACTCCTCTAATATAGAAACCAAAATTGTCACTTACCATTTGCATGGGAAGGCTACCATGTGGTGGGATCAGTTAAAGAAAGTGGAACACATCAATGAGAGTAGGATCACTTGGAAGGAGTTAAAGAGGTATTTTCAGAAGGAATATCTTCTAGAGAAATACTATGACAAGAAGCTGCAATATGTATTTGAACTTAAGTTGGGGAGAATTACCATGGGAGAATATGGAAATAAATTCTTGGGATCATTGAGGTATGCGAGACTTATCAAACATGAAAAGGTAAAGATACATATATTTTTGAGTGGAATTTCATCATTTAACAAGGAAATCATTCAATATGATGAGCCTAGAACTTTGACAGAAACCATTAGAAAAGATAAGTACATATATGAGAAAGGAAAGGGTAGAGAATATTTTCAAAAGTCTTGGAAGGATAAGAAGAAGGAGAAATATGACCAGATAAGGAAGGGATTCAAACCTCCTTTCAATAGAAATAGTCCAAACACAAATAAGCAAGATTAGTCTGCTAAGAAGGAATCCAAGAAAGAAGAATCCTTGGGGAAAAGGGGAAGAACATCAATCCAATGTTGGGGATGCAAATAAGACCACATGCATAAGGATTTCCCTCACATAGGAAATAAAATAAATACCATGCACAACATCCAAGAAGCTACTACAATAAAAGACATGGGAAGAAATATTCCAAGAATATATGCAACCTTAGAAGATCGATAAGCATAATACCAATCACATATGATCGAAGTGGAAGGTAAGAGCATTAATCATCTTGTTTCTATTTTAATTTATTTGGGAGAAAACCATTGTTACATTGATCCTAATGTAGTCATTTAGTGAAAAGTATAGTCAAAAAATCAATTTTGGTTCAGCTAGCCATTGGAACCAAAAGAAGGATCAATGAGATAGTTAGATAATGTCCAATAAATATGAATGGAGTAAATACAGTTGTTGATATGAATTTCATACCATTAGCATATTGTCATATCCAAATTGGAATGGATTGGCTGGAAAAGCATCATGATTTCGTAGACTATCATGATAAGACATTTGCATGCCTTGATGAAGAAGGAAAGCAAAGAGTTGTGAAAGGAATTCCAAGACACATTTCTATAAGGGAAATTTCATCCTTACAACTGAAGAGATGTTTCAAAAAAGGTTGTCAATTGTATGTATCTCATGTAGGAGAACTAGAAAAAAAAAAACAACCAAGCCTTGAATATTTTTCAGTATTGCAAGAGTCTAAAGATGTATTCCAATAAATACTTGAACTACCACCGAAGAGGGAGATAGATTTATCTATTGATTTAATAATAGGATATTCCCTAGTATCAAAAAACTCCTTGTAGAATGATAACACCAAAGTTAAATTAATTACAAATGATGTTGGAAGAATTGTTGAAGAAAGTTACATATGACAATGTGTTTCACCTTAGGGAGCATTGGTAGTCTTTGTGAAAAAGAAGGATGGAACATTGAGGCTATGTATCGACTTTAGACCGTTGAATAAAGCCACAGTGTAGAACAAGTGCCCTATACCAAGAATAGATAACCTCTTTGATCAACTAAGAGGAGAAAATGTTTTTTCAAAGATGGACTCGAGATCCGGATACCATCAGGTAATATTCAAGGAAGAAGACATCAATAAAAAAACCTTTAAGACCAAGTATAAACATTATAAATTTGTAGTGGCGCCATTTGGATTGACCAATGCACCAACTATATTTATATTCTTAATGAATGACATATTAAAAATTTATTTGGATAAGTTTTTCATTATATTCTTGGATGACATGATTATCTATTCTAATTCCGAGGAAGATAATGAACATCACTTGAGGTTGTTGTTGCAAGTACCGAGGGACGATCAATTGTATGTCAAGCTCAGAAAGTGTTGTTTTTAACAAGAACGGATCCATTATTTGGGGCACATTATTTATGAAGAAGGTGTAGCAGTAGATCCAAAGGAAAATGAAACCATTAGAAGATGGTCAACACCAAAGAATGTTTAGGAATTTAGATATTTTATGGGATTATCCAGATACTACAGAAGGTTTATAAAAGAATTCTCTAATATTGTTCATTCCATCACTTCTTTACAAAAGAGGGTTATCTAGATTTATGCAGGAATGCAACAGAAAACAAAAATAACCATGAATACAAATATGCAACGAAAATAACACTTCATTTCATTAATATCAAAGAACTGAAATTTGTTTACAGACAGAATAGAAATAAACTAGTTAGGGCACTGGTAAATTATATATGAGAAGAGATGGGGCAGCTATAGGCCTATGAAATCTGTGTGACAATGAGGCTTGAAGGCCTATCTATTATTTAGAAACAATTTAAACCATAAACATCCAAAAAACCTAACCCTAGGAGATGAAACACTAGAATATGGGCCCCGTCGAGGTAAATTGGTACATCAATTTCCTCAGTCAAAACTTTGGCATACTATCTCTGTTTGATGCATATAATACATCATTAGAACGATCTATCCAAGGAATATAATTATTAGTAGATAATATCATGATGACATTTTTCGATCGGCATATGCCCAAAAAGCATCATTTAGGACCTCAAAACAGCTCTGAAGGTCTAGGACCCAAAAAACTACCAAAAATAGTAAATTGTGCTACAATTAAGGAAACTGAAAAACTGAAAGAAACAATGGTTGGGTCCAAGTGAAATAGGTGGGTGGCCACCAATATCCACCTGGATCATTCCTCCCCCCTTAGGAATCATTGGTCCCCATTGCGTTGATTTCCTCCATGACATGAGGAAAATTTTGTTGAATTTGGTCCCTGGTAAGCCACTTGCCCTGGTGAAGGAGTTTTCTTGCTTTGACAACTCGATATAGATGGATCCTCTGCTGGCGGGTGTTATTGCTTTGTGTGTCCATAATCCGATCAGTTGTTTCTTGTTCCATGGAGTCTAGGTTTAACTCTTTTGGTGTGAGTTTTTCTGCCATGTTGGATGTGTCCAGTAGAGGTGGAAAGTAAGGATAAAGGTGGTCCACATTGAACATTAGGTGCAGACCAAGGAATGGTGGGATACCGAGATCGAAAAAAATTTCCCCTACAGCCTTGCTGATGGTGTATGGACCATATTGGAGTGGGTGAAGCTTGCGGTGGGGTCCAATGAGGTGCTCTTTCTACAAATGTAGCCACACTTTGTCGCCCACATGGAAGTTGTGTTTCACCCAATGTTGATCATACCACTACTTGTACTTAGCATTGGCTCTGTGCAATATGTCATAAACCTATTGGAAAATGTGTTGAATACACTCATTGAAGTTTTTCTCCTTGGCAGATTCAGACTGGACATGAGATGAATCAGCCTGAGTAGTTGAAAATGGTATGGTTACGTCAATGGGACATAGTGGTTGGAGTCCCAAGACCACCTGAAAGGGGTTATGATCGATTGAGCTATGGAGGGATTGGTTATAACTATGTTGTACATAGGGGAGGCTCTCATCCCATGTGTGTGGATTATTTTAGTTGTACATACACAAAATGTGTACGATCATCTTGTTGACGACCTCTGTCTGGCCATTAGTTTGGGGATGGAAGGTTGTGGACTTGGTGAGCTTGGTATCCAGCATTGACCAAGGATGGACCAAAATGTACTGAGGAACCTGTTGTCCTGATCTGATAATATAGACCGTGGGATACCAAATTTTACCCACACTCGTTCAAAGAATAGTTTAGTAGTGGCTTATGTTGTGATGTTCTTCTTCCAAGTCGCCATAATGGCCATCTTCGAGAATCTTTCGACGACCATGAAAACACAGTCATTGCCATTCTTAGTAGAAGGAAGGCCCAATATGTAATCCATGGAGATGGATTACCAAGGTCGACTAGGGGTAGGAAACAAAGTATAAAGGATTTGATTCTTGATGGTCGATTTGGCAATGGCGCAAGCAGTGCAGGATTTGATGTACTTCCTGACATCTTGTCAAAGGTTTGGCCAATATAAACCATTTTGTAGTACTGACATTCTTTTCTTGACCCCAAAATGCCTAGTGACTAAACTATAGTGCACTTCCCAAATCATCTTGGCACACTCTCTTGAAGGAACACAAAGGTGTCCCAGGTGACATATTAGTGCATCCTAGAGGTGAAAATTTTGAACTCGGTTACCCTCCAAGAGCGTCTTGTATGTGTGGCCAAAATCGGTATCACTCTTGTAGATAAGAAACCAATCATATGTATCGTGCCCACAAGAGTTGAGCATGGTGGTTATCACCATGATTAGTGGTCAGATGAGGCAGTATGCAACATTATTGGTGTTTCCCTTATTGTACTTGATGTTCAAATGAAAATATTGCAGATATGTGGACAACTTCTGATGGCGATCATTCTGCAACTTCCCTTATGTCTGTATGAACTGAAGGGGTTGGTGGTCTATGTATGTAATGAACCCCAAAATTACCAAATATTTTTTTTTTTATTAGGGACATTAATTCTCATTCTTTACAAATAACATAATCAAAAGATGCAAGGATAAGTTCAAAGTGAAAACGTTATCTCTATTCAACTCTCCCTGGGATTATGTTTCATACCTTGTTTATATTTCCTGAATTTACTCATGTTACATAGTAGTCATATGTGTATCTAGGGTGACCTTATCAATCAGATCCCTTTCGAAATCCTTGATATTTCTATCATTAGTGGGAAGTGTTAGCAGTATTCCAAAACAAATCCTTACTCCTCGCAACATGCATTCTAGTATATATATATATATATATATATATATATATATAGGCACATCTCCATGTATATATATAATATCCTAATGAATAACTCTCTTTGTATGTGTCTGTACATACATTTAAATGTATCACGCTTAATACTATTAAATCCTTTCATAAGTTATATTTCTAGGGTATGAGTATTTTAGTTGGGTAACCTTCCAAGGTCTCGACTAGCTTCGCGTTCCTTTGTGTAAATAAAATTATATCATGTCACATATAATAAAGGGATCCTATCTTGCATATAATTCTTGCGACATAAGACACAGTCTTGAATTAGATGTGATTTTTGGATTTTTAGTCTTAGTTTGACCAACAAAGAAAGATCAGATGAATTTAGTTTATGGTCCACTTCAACGTTAAATGAGATGGTCGTATCTCATCAGAGTCTAAGGGTAACATCCTTCCTGATGATTTATGTAACAATAATCCAACTGATCGTTACACTCTAACTGAAATGAGAGCTTAACTTCGATAGTTACAATGTAAGGTTCTGAAACCTCACCCTCTTTTGCATTAACTCGGCATGAGAAATGGAGATGGGAGTGTTAGGGTTGCATTGAATCCTCTGTCCAGTTACTTAATGGAGGTCTGTGTAGGGTCACTTTTGAGGCTTGTCACCTGGCCTTCATGTCAGTTTAGAGTAAGACACCTCAGAAATGTCACATGGAATGATACAGATTCATTAATTGTTTCCTCTCTTAGCTTTCGGAAGGGTTTAGTTAGGTTTATTCCCTCCTTTTGGCTTTGTCACTTTGCGTAATTTTCTTCAAGGGTGACTGTGAAGAGTCGATCTGGTGTATACGTCATGGAGAAGGTTCATCCTGGAGAAATAAGAATGCATAATTGGAATTCTAATAGGTCGTACTCCTTAAATCGGGTAAGGATACTTCTCCATCTATTTGTTTTAAAACCCTTCTGAAAATTATCATTGCTCTGCCTTCTAGTCTCCGACTTCAATGATTCTTGCACAGGCATTTTTCATGATTAATGCATATGAAATTTACTCATAGGGATTATTTTGTTTTTATGCTTTGTGACTTGTTGTTGGGTCTTTGTGAGACCGTGTGGGAGTTTTTTCTCTAGAAAGTTGGTTTAGGGGTAAAGACCACATGGTGTGTCACAGGTTATACTATGTTTGGATGAAAGCAAATTTTCTTTTGAGAATCTTTTATAATGTTTCCTTGCTTC
>WSFP011408044.1:0-25131 GCA_009831015.1 Picea engelmannii
AATGCTAGACAAGCTAGGTGGATGGCCCTTCTTAGTGAGTTTGATTTCGAAATCAAACATATCAAGGGAAAGGAAAATAAGGTGGCCGATGCCCTTAGCATAAGTATGAAAACAATTCACCTTACAACGGTGAGCACCTGCGAGACGAATGTCAAGGAAAGAGTTAAGAATGCATAAGAAACAGACACATTCTTCCAGACCATGACCTCCTACTTGGAGCAAGAACCCACAGGGATAAAGTATGAAGGCTACCAGATGATAGATGGAGGTTTGCTAACTTACAAAAAAAGATTGTATATTCTAGATTGTGATGACTTGAAGAGGTTCATAATGGATGAGCTACATAAAAGACCATATACTGGTCATCCAGGATACCAAAAGATGATCACAGCCACCAGGAAACAATTCTATTGGCCTAGATTAAAGAAAGACATAGCTGAGTACTTAGCCAAATGCATAGAATGCCAACGAGTTAAAGAAAAACACCGACACCCAACAGGATTATTACAACCTCTACCAATCCTAGAATGGAAATGGGAAACCATCTCCATAGATTTCATCACCGGATTACCAACCTCGACCAAACAGAATGACGCCATCATGGTAGTGGTGGATAAATTGAGCAAGTCCACTCATTTTACCCCATCAAGTCGACTTGCAAGGCAATAGACATCGCCAATGTATTCATGAAGGAGATATTCAGACTACATGGTATGCCTAAAGAGATCGTGTCTGACAGAGACACGAAATTTACTTCCAACTTTTGGAAATCCTTGATGGATGGTCCGGAGACCAAATTACTGTTTAGCACAACCTATCATCCTCAAACCGATGGAAAGACATAAAGAGTGAACCAAATATTAAAAGACATTCTAAGGATGCATGTAATGCATCAACCCAAAAAGTGGGAAGATTACCTGCCATTGGTGGAATTCGCCTACAACAACGACTACCAAGAATCCCTGAAGACGAGTCCTTTCGAAGTCCTTTACGGTAGGCCGTGAAACACTCCAGTCAGTTGCAGTAATCCCGTAAACATAATTACTATTGGACTCGACATGTTGAAAGAAATGGAACAACAAGTGATTCAGATAAAACAAAATCTAAAGGTCGCTCAGAATAGACAGAAAAGTTACGCTGACCAAAAGAGAAATCCAAGAGAATTCAAGACGGGAGACCACGTATATCTCAGAGTTAGGCCCAGGAAGAGTTCCCTGAGGATGGGGGCTTGTGCCAAGTTGGCACCTCAGTATTGTGGACCCTTTGAAGTTCTATATAGAGTGGGACCTGTAGCCTATAGGCTAGCACTTCCTCCCACAGTAAAAGCACATAATGTTTTCCATGTTTCATTATTGAAGAAATATGTACATGATTCTAATCATATAATTGACTGGTCTGTGATCCAGGTGGAACCGGAGGGAGAATTTCTGCCAGAACCTCAATGCATACTGGACAGAAAGAAAACCCCACTTAGAAACAAATCCATTGCACAGGTCAAGGTGCAGTGGAAACATTTTGGCCCAGATGAGGCTACGTGGAAAATGGAAGATGCCATGAAACACACATATCCAATTTTGTTTACTTCTGTACATACATGTCATATTGATAGATAGAACATCGAGGACAATGTTCCTTTAAGGGGAAGGGAATTGTAACACCCTATTTCCCCCAGTCTATAAAAATAACTATATTGTCCAAGAACTATGGCAAACTCAAAGATGTGAATGTTTGATTTGACTTACCTTTGTATAAAAGGTCGATGAATGTAAATTATGTTATGAATATGTGTTGCATGACTGCTGGGAGGGGGATGTGTTAAAAGAGACCAATATGGCTAATGAGAGGTGGTGGAAGGGACCTGGAAAGGTTGCGTTAACTTCCACCAAGCCGATACCGTATTGGTTTTTACTTGCTCAAATACCAAAACAACTCTTTGACCCTGGAATGGATTTCTTGTCAGATTGGTAGGTAGGGAGGCTCCTCAAGAGTTAATGAGGGGATGGGGGTGAATTGCCCATTCATAAAATCTCTCAGACCTGACCATGGATAGGGAAATTCATGCCACATGCAATCTTGCAGAGAAAACGAAAGAGAGGAAGTGTGGTAAAGGGTAGAGGAGAGAGCACGCGCGACGGGGATCGCGGAAGAGAACTAGAGAAACTCTAGAAAACACAAGGAGTTCTGATCATAGGAGAAGGAGAGTAACCTTCATCCTGGGTTATTTTTCTATATCAGGAGAAGGAGAGTAACCTTCATCCTTGATTTCTGTTGAGCTGGAAGTAGGAGACTGAATGTCAAAGTATCGTGGTCTAGCTCGAGGGTGGCTAGTGGTAAATCCGTTTGGAGTCACTGAGCCTACGGTTGGGTGGAAACGAGCAACCCTCTCAGTAGTTGCATCACGCCTGGTGGATCTGATAAGTGTTTTATGCCTTGTATTTCGAATTGAATATCATGAATACATGCTTATGTTTATATGCCCATAATAATTTCTGTGTGGAATGATTGCTCGGTGTTTTAGACTGGAAATAATGGATGCATGTGTATGCTTACATGCCATAGTTGGTTTCTATAAAAATGATTAAGTCTGGGGCATGAGTTCGATCCACCGAGAATCATCTTGTTTTCTTGATTCTCGTAATATTCTGGAAAGGCCCCTCGAGAGTACTCTTCCTCGGGAATTACCCCATAAACCTTGGAACCATACTGAACCTTTACCCAGAGACTCGACTAAGATCAGGGAAAATTTCCCAAGAATCATCTGAAGGTTCATGCGATTCGGGTATGGAAAACTTATGCAAGAAAGAGTAGCTCTTTAAGGTCTCGGAGTCGTGGGAGTTTGAAGCTCCGAGAGGTTGAATTTCGTAATTCAAGCTCAGAAGGGATAGCGAGTCCAATTATAGAAAGAGAATACCCTATCGTTTGGTAGACGAACAGTCAAAATCCTTTCGAAAATACCCCAGATCTGTCAAGACCGATTGATCTATAGAGGGAGTGCAGGCGTTAACCCCTCGACCCTTTCAGCCTTCGCAAGTAGTGATGGGATCCAGGACCGTAGATACAAGGATCTGATGGAGCTCTATTGACCGTCGATCTTAGCCTTTGCACAGGAAGGAGAGTATCATTTTGCTGACTCGCGACTTGGAGTGGTCAAGGGTAGGACTACACAAACTCACTATTTGCAAAATCACGACGTGATCGTGGTCAGTGGATCCAAGCCATGGGAAAATCATTGGATCAGAACCTCCATGTGGTATCGCGTATCGGGGGTTCAAAGGTTTAAAAAAATTCTTTTTGACTGCAGAAGTCACGAAGTGCTGAGCACCGAGGGCTCATGTGAACACATGGCACATCCGTTAGGTGGGGACCGCATGGTTGACAGGTGGCATAACAACAAGCAACTAGAGAAAGGTGGGAGCAGGTTATAGGTGGTTGACACATGTTGCCTGAGAAAGAGTCAATCCATTGTTGACTTATCGTGGCTCGGGGTTTCACAGGATGAAGAAGTTGCACCTTGATCTCTAAGGTCATGAAACGTTAAGAGTCAAGGTCTCGTGCGACGGGCGGTAGTGATACAACTTGTAAGCAGAGTACAGTGGAGGAGACAAGTGGTGTGTACGTGTCGCTTGGCAGAGTCCATGTAACGTTTACCGCTCGCATCTCAGGGATTCAAAAAGTAGGAGCACGAGGGCTCAACACTCCAACTAACGAAGTCACAAGTTGCGAGTAGTGCTAGTGTTTAGCCTAGCCTACGGTTACATGTAGCAGGCGTTAGTGAGGATGGATCCATACCCGTATCACGTCTCGGGTATCGGCGTTTGGAGAAAGAGGAGTCGAGAGCCTTGACTCCCCACTCGTGAGTTGCGAAAGGCGCTTGCGCTAAGGCCAGGTTGTGGTCTCTTGGAGGAGGATAAGGGAAGGGATGGTCTGTTCTAGGCCTATAGAAATCTCGGGGATTCTGTCCCTCGAATAAAAAGACAAAAAATCTAGGTTGCTGTAGTGGGTGTGTGACAACTACGCTATGAGAATCTACTAGTCCCAATACTACCACCATAGTCTCACGAATACACTATGAGCATCTAGTAGTCCAAGAATACCCCCATAGTCCCACGACTACACTATGAGCATCTAGTAGTCCAATACTACCACCATAGTCTCATGACTATGCTATGATGTTTCTCCTCTCCTAGTAGTTCCAATGACACCCATCCACTTCACATGGTATGGGAAAGACTACTACCATAGCCCCAAATATACACCATGGTCCCAATCACACCTAGCCATTTCACATGGCATAGGAAAGACAACGCTACAAGTCCCAATCATACCAGGACACTTCACATGGCATAAGAAAGACTTATTCTAGGATACACATTACTCCTTCAGTCACTTCACATGATTGATTTTGGAAACCCTTGGCCAAAGGGAGAGCCCACTGGAGGAGAAACATCACATATCCCTCTCAATGAGGGTGGACATTTTGCATCATGCCAACCCGCGTGTCTCAGAAGTGATCATACTTCACTCTAGACATAGGCTTGGTGAGAATGTCCTCTATCTTCTCATCTGTGGATATGTAGCTCCACTACTCCTTTCTACACCACATCTCAGATGTAATGGTATTTGATCTCTATATGATTTGACTTGTCATGAAAGGATTGATTCTCTCAAATCTTCACACAACTTTGATTATCACAATATATCAAAGTTGGCTCCAACTCTAGATCAAATAACCCTGCAAGTAACTTCTTA
Source organism: Picea engelmannii (assembly GCA_009831015.1). Lineage (NCBI taxonomy): Eukaryota > Viridiplantae > Streptophyta > Pinopsida > Pinales > Pinaceae > Picea > Picea engelmannii. The sequence continues at coordinate 4,750 of WSFP011408044.1, forward strand.
AGCCACACTGCTTCATGACTTGCAAAAATGGATTCTATATACTCTTCCTCTGTTAAACTGTGTTCCACTAACATCTGTTTTCTGCTCAACCATGAAATCATACCTGATCCCAAACTGAAGCAACATCTTGATGTGCTTTTCCAGTCCACTGCACTCCCCACATAGTCAGAGTCTGTATAAACTTACAACTTTACTTCGCTAACTAAGAAATATCTAAGTCCATATCCAACCGTACCATGCAGGTACCTAAACATGCTTTTTTGTTATCCAATGTACATGTCTAGGCACAACCATGCACTGACTCAATGTGTTCACGACAAATAATATATTAGGCTTGGTGCTAACCAAGTACATATATAGTCATGGGTAAGACTACCACCATAGTCTTACGACTATGCTTATGAACATCTAGTAGTCCCAATACTACCACCATAGTCTCAAGACTACACTATGAGCATATAGTATTCCAAGACTACCACCATAGTCTCATGACTATGCTATGAGAATCTCCTAGTCCAAGACTACCACCATAGTCTCACGACTATGCTATGAGAATCTAGTAGTCAAAGACGACCACCATAGTCTCACGACTACGCTATGAGCATCTACTAGTCCCAAGAGTACCACCATAGTCTCACAAATACGCTATGAACATCTAGTAGTCCAAGAATACCACCGTAGTCTTACGACTATGCTATGAGCATCTAGTAGTCCAAGACTACCACCATAGTATATCCTGGGTAGGACTACCACCATAGTCTTACGAATACGCTTATGAACATCTAGTAGTCCCAAGACTACCACCATAGTCTCAGGACTATGCTATGAGCATATAGTAGTCCAAGACTACCACCATAGTCTCACGACTATGCTATGAGCATTTAGTAGTCCAAGACTACCACCATAGTCTCACGACTATGCTATGAACATCTAGTAGTCCAAGACTACCACCATAGTCTCACGACTACGCTATGAGCATCTACTCGTCCTAAGACTACCACCATAGTCTCACAAATACGTTATGAGCATCTAGTAGTCCAAGAATGCCACTATAGTCTCATGACTACGCTATGAGCATCTAGTAGTCCAAGACTACCACCATAGTATCACAAATACACTATGATGTTTCTCCTCTCCTAGTAATCCCAATCACACCCATCCACTTCACATGGTATGGGAAAGACTACTACCATAGCCCCAACGCTATGCCATGGTCCCAATCACACCTAGCAATTTCACATGGCATAGCAAAGACTACGCTATAAGTCCCAATCACACCTGGCCACTTCACATCGCATAGGAAAGACTTGTACCATGCTACACATTACTCCTTCAGTGACTTCACATGACTGATTTGGGAAACCCTTGGCAAAAGGGAGAGTCCAATAGAGGAGAAACATCACATCTCCCTCTCAATGAAGTTGGACATTCTGCATCATGCCAATCCTCGTGTCTCTGAAGTGCTCATACTTCACTCTAGACAGAGGCTTGGTCATAATGTCCTCTATCTTCTCATCTATGGATATGTATCGGAGCTCCACTGCTCCTTTCTACACAACGTCTCAGATGTAATGGTATTTGATATCTATATGATTTGACTTATCGTGAAAGGCTAGATTCTCTCAAAGATTCACACAAATTTGATTTTCACAATATATCAAAGTTGGATCCAACTCTAGATCAAGTAACCCTGCAAGTAACTTCTTAAGCCACACTGCTTCATGGCTTGCAACATCGGCTTCTATATACTATTCCTCTGTTGTACTGAGTTCCACTAACATCCATTTTTTGGTCAACCATGAGATCATACATGATCCCAAACTAAAGCAACATCCTAATGTGCTTTTCCGGTCCATTGTACTCCCCGCCCAATTAGAGTCTGTATAACCTTATAGCTTTACTTCACTAACTGAGAAATATCCCAGTCCATATCCAACCATGCGATGCAGGTACCTCAACACATGATTTTTTGTTATCCAATGTACATGTCTAGGCTCAACCATGCACTGACTCAATGTCTTCACTGCAAAGAATATATTTGGCTTGATGTTAATCAAGTGCATCAAGGATCTGATCAACTGTTTGTACATCGTGGGATCAACCAAATATGAAGATGAATCGCTCAAGAGATTTAGACTCATAACCATAGGTGTGGCCATGGACTTGCAGTCCATCATCTCGAATCTCTGCATGATCTCAATTGTATATTTTCCTTGGATAAGGAAAATCTCATTTGGGCTCTTCCATGCCTCTAATCCCAAGAAATAGTGCATCAAACCCAGATCCTTCATTTTGAAATATGAAGCGAACTCCCACTTGCACCCATCTATGAGCTTCTCATCCCCTGTAAGAAATAGGTCATCCACATATAGTACCAAGATAAATGGGAAACTATCTTGAACCTTGTAGTAAATATTAGGATTTGCATCACTCTTGGTAAACCCCAACCTCATCAGACAACTGTCTATTATGGCATACCATGCCCTAGGTGTCTTCTTAAGCCCGTACAAGACTATATTCAATTTGCAAACATGGGACTCGTCCCATGGATCACAAAACCTTATTTATGCTCTGTGTACACTTCTTCTTCAATTACACCATCCAAGAAGGCAGTATTGACATCCATCTAGTGTAATTTCCATTCCATAAAAGATGAAATAGAAATAATAGTTCTAATGGAAGTGTACCTTGCTACTAGAGAAAAGGTCTCATCATAATATTCTCCCTCTTTCTGGGAGAATCCTATAGCCACAAATATCGCTTTGTACTTCTCTATGCTACCATCTATAGTATGTTTGATCTTGTATATCCACTTGGAAGTCACCACTGACTTCCCTTCTGGTCTTAGAACCACTTCCCTCACATCATTGTTCATGATGGAATGGTACTCTTCCATCATGGCATCCTTCCACACTTTCTTCTTTGCAACTTCCTCATAAGTTGAAGGTTTTGAATCAATGATTCTTTGTGACTGAGGGAAAATCCATATCTCAGTCCTTCTCACTGGTTGTCTTCTCTGACATTGTAGAAAATTCTACTGAAACAAGGGAATCCTCCTAGGAGATATCACATCTCCTAGAAGCCTCTAAAGCTTCAATCTAGCCTCCTCAACTCATGGCACATGTCTGTTAGTCCTGGAAGATGTCTCTCTTCCACTTGAATTTGAGGGGGAACTTCCCATGAATGATCGACTCTTCCTCTAAGTTGACTGACTCCCTCTGAGATCATGATCACTTTGAGTCTTCATGCTCCCTCTAGAACATGTCACCCTTTGATTCTATACAATCTGAAATCCATTTGATCCCTCTATATATTCTATCCTCCTTTGAATTATGATCTCCTATGGAATTTACTAGGGAGGGCTACTCCTCCCTACTGGATCTCAAGGGATGACTCCCTCTTAACTCTAGCTCCTTCTAAGATGGTACTTAGTGGGTACACCTGCCTCACCACTGGTGGAGCTCTCTATTCCTTCTCATGATGTGGATCATCAATTCCATATAACTTGAGAATCTTTGAGGTCATTTTTTCTCCCTGAAAGTATCACATGTATGCCTCAATGCATCCTGCCAAGTGTCACGAAGCCATACTGACCTCCTCCTAGTCACTGCAACATCTCTAGGTAGATCCATTGGTACTTCTAGCTCTATTAAACCTTCCTGATGGTATGAAGAGTGATCATTTGAACTAGAGGGTTTTGTACAATCATGTTTCATATCCTTCTACTCCTCACAATAAATCTCCATAAAATATACTCTGTATCTCGCAAAAGTACCCTTCTTGTTAGAAGATTCTAACTTTGTCTTATTCTTCTTCGATACATGGATGTGTATGATCATGTACACAACTCTATGTCGATATAGTCTACTGCATGTCTCATCTAGAGAATATTTAATCTGTTTCCTCCTGCAACCATCACTATAGCCCCTTCTCAGAGCTATCATCGGTGATTTTCCTGGAACAAGAACAAGAACAAGAAACAACACTTTTCTAGTGTTGTGACCAACTATTCCTCCACTGTAACATGCAAAGAACAAGAGTAATAACAACAACAACACTTTTCCAGTTTTTTTACCAATCATTCTTCCATGGTGACCTACCTGAAACAAAACAAGGACATCTCCACGATAACCTCCATGGAATTTAACAAGATAATCTTCCTGGGACAAAGTTAACAACCAAGAACATCTCCTATAGGAGATCAATTTCATCTTGTAAATAAGTGCATCATTAATACTAAACAGTGATAATTCACACAATAATAATAGTACTAACAATATTCAAGTGTTACTAAACATTTGATGGGAAAAAATTACTTAGCAGTAATAGAACTCTAAAGACTGTTGTCCTGGTTACAATATTTATTTAAGATGCAAAAATAAAAAAATATCAAACCTGATATGCAAACCTAGAATCTTAATTACTACTGTCCCATTTGTCATATACTATAGTATACATCACCACTGCTTCCTCCAAGTCTTGGGCTTCCTCTGAGTGCACTAGATCTAAGATCCCTTTGGATCTATTGTCACTACTTGGACACTTGTCCTTTTTCCAAGTGTACATCTGCAAACACCTTTATGATATAACTTATATACAAGTGCATACCTTTGAAATTTGTAGCACTATCCATCATATCTTCTAATATCTAAGACATTACATCAACAATAAGAAGTCAGAACTTTGAATCAGAAGGTTCAATGTCTAGGAAAATGTCAACAAGCCTAAAACCCTAAAAATTCAACTTTGATGGAAAGTCAATCTGAGAGATGCACCAAGAAATCTAGGAAAGGAGAGGTGATCTATGCCAAAATTTATTTTAATTGACTTTATAATAAGTGCTAAAATATCTTGACAAAAGAAAAACTGTGCAGTGACAAGGTGTAGTGGAAAATTCCAAAGTACGATCTTCCTTTTGGTGGTTAAAATGTTCTGAAGGTAACCAACTATGAAACTATGTTAGATTTTCTCAAATTTTCATTAGAAATAAATTAACCAGAGTGTGTTGATCTTCTCTTAACATTAAACATACATATACTGAAAATAAAAAAAATCTAGAAGATGATAGACAAGCACAAGAAGATACAAATAATTATCTTGGGAAAACCCCATACTCGGGGAAAAACCAAACCCAACCAACTTTTCCTAGAGAGAATATTTATGATAATGCAATAAAACCATGAAAAATCTCTCTTCACAATAGCAAAACAAACAATGAAGAAACCCTGATAATAAGTACTTGTCTCTTCTTCTTATCAGACCATAACAAGGGTATACAATTGAGCAACACCACACAATCTTAGTGTGACTCTTCCAAAGGTAGCACACAAGAGAAACCACTAAGAATATAATTCCCTAAGTGGGGCACACTCTCCAAGAGAACTTAAAAACCAGAAATAGCGAAACTGCCAATAGTGTAGCTGCCAACTACCTAGTGCCCACTATAGAAGGAGAATTGTGTGACTGTACAAAAGAAATGATCTAGTCTTGTATTTATATTAATATGGATGCCTGTTTGGGGCTAAATTCTTATTTTGGGTATTCAAATTTACTTTATTATTTTGTGGGTCGACTTCTCTTCCTAGAAATTATGTTTCCACTTTATTATTTTCCTTTGGGCTAACTTCTATTCCGAGGAGTTCTTCAACTGTTCAATGGTCTTCCATTGACTTCTAGAATATTCTTCTTCTCTAAGAAAGGTTTTCTAGGAGGGAATACCTCCCACTACTACCAAAACATCAATAGTATGTATTGTAAGAAATCTCTCCATAGTCATATATATCACAATAATGACATAAATAGTATTTTCATGAGCCATCGTGGAATCACATGGAGAATATAAATTATTTATTTATTTTGTTTTGAAATTGAAAATATTGAATTTAATATCACAATGTCTTGTCAAGATATAAGAGAAATGGAAAACCTTTTTGGTCTAACACATGGAATAATACACACTCAAAGATAGATTGTATGTTATATATCGGACAATGACACAATCAATAAAATGAGAACTCTTCATGGGAAATAGATGGGAGAATATAATAGTTAAAGGAAACATTACATTTATGAAATTGGAAACGATCAAGTATTTTCACTTTAAGAAGATCTTCCAATTAGGTGGATATTCGGTTTGCTAGTATGCAAGTTGGCGATTGAAAATCTATGTCAATGTGAATAGAGTTGGAAGGATGACAATTTATTCAAGTTCATAAGACTATGGATTATGAAGTTTTCCATCAGTGAAAGGAGAGAATAAAGATCTTTAGAGGAAAGAGTCATGTAAGAAATATTTTTTTGAAGGTAACACCAATAAAACCTTGTTTAGTATGGACCATGTTAAATATTTTATGAGAATTATTGAGTAATATCTCATCCTATTGTTGTAATAGATGTATCAATTAATTTGGGAGAGTGTACATCTCTAGTTAGAACCTTCAATTTGGAATTATTTTGAGATAAACTTATGTTCAACATATTAGGGGAGTATGGTATAGTGTATAACCTTACAACAAAGTGGAAGGGGACATACATGCAAGCTAGTAGATGGATCTTCATTAATGAAGTGAATGGGATCTTTTGGTGAGCATAATTTGGTTGTCAATCCATTCTTGAGGCATGCATGGTTTAATGAATTCATTTACGAATCTATTCTACATCGACCCAATAATTTTCCTTGTATCCTAGGTCTAAGAGATAATAGGAAATAAATAAAAAATCATTCAATTATATGTCAATAATTCCATCTTCATGATTGTGTAGTCTCCTAGCATAAAAATTCGTGCTACTACACCAAGAAAATTGAAATTTGTCATTTATACCAATAGTTCATTATGCATCTACCGATCACTGTTATTGATGAGAACCAACACAACTTTACACTTATGTTGATTAATCAAACTTCATTTGATACTAGTGTAGTAAACTTACTTCAAGAAGGGTTTTTCATTGCTAATCAATTTATTAAATGACTTAACTATGTTCTACTTGAGTTATTTATAAATGATTGTCAATAATTTAATTACATCGCACTATTGAATCAATAACAACAAATCATGCAACTACAAATTTTGAGGTCCATCTAAAGAAACATGTCATATACAAACTAAAAATTATTGCATTAATACAAAATTTCAAGTAATATAAAATATAGTAAAACCTTGAGCTCACACAACAACACTTATAGCGTTTCTCAAAATTACACTTGAAACATTGATGGTCACACTCGTTTTTCTAATGAACTTATTATCTCCATAGAAAATATGTAGGTGTTATGATTTATGGAAACACAATGCGACATCATCGAAACACTAAACAATAAGGAAACTCTAATAAAGGATTGCACTTTTACATTTATAGAATTGGTTTAGTTTCTTGGAAAATTATTTGACCTAGTTTGATCTGTAAACTGTAATGGATATTCCAATGAAATAGTTCATTGTAATAGATTTTATAATTTTCTACAATATTTTAATCATGCAATAAAATATTTCATACTTAATATTTCTACCTAAAATGAAAGAGATAAGAAATGAAACACCATCCACAAAGTGAACACAATATCTTCCCTGGGAAAAATCCTATACGGGAAAAACCCAGCCAGAAGGTGAGGCATGTGCTCTGCTCCTTTCTTCTCCATTATGAGATGCAAGTAAAAATAATGGGGTACTCACTATGGAGATTCCATGGAAACTATGGACAATATGGTTGCTACAGGGTCTCCTCCCTTTGATCTCCCTCAATATCCCACTCTCATTTCTATATTGTCATATGGAACAATACTCAATCCAATAAGATTGTAACCCCTACCTTTCTTAGTGACCTAGTGTTTAACATAGCTTGATATTCATCTAGGGTTATGCTTATGGTTTTCAAATACCTCAACCCCTAATTAATATTAAGGGTTTTGGACCCTCTAGACTAATATTGAAATACCACATGTGAGTAGCTCCACATGTATGAATAATGGAAGTTGACGTGGCATCCAATCAATATCATGGTGGTCAAAAAGATAGGTCAACTTGAATGAGGCACAATTTCCACATATGAACTCCAATTGAGGTGATTTTCAAGTCGTTGGAAATATATCAAAGTTTAAAATAGAGTCAAGAGGTTTGAATTATGCTTGCAAAGTTTTGAACCCAAAAATAGTCATGTAAGGCCTCAAACAGGCTTTGAAAGGTTCTATACCCTAAGTCTTCAAAGTGAGACATGCCCCTGAAATGGGACCTACAAGTCAATAACTCCAATTTTTCCACCCCAAAAGTACAAAAATAGATGACAAATTATATGATTATCCAATCAAGATCAATCATTTTTATCTACCATAGGATATGTTATGTGTGGTTTACTTTTATCATGTTTGACTCGATCTAGTTCCTTAAGATGATTTTCTTTCTCAAAAAATTCTTGCTTAGTCAAGAATCTTCCCTATCATCACCTATATAAATTGTGGCTACACTTTTGTGTTTCTAAATCAATCCTCTCCATAAATTTATACTCTAATAAATGTCCACAATTTTATCTAGAGTCTTACAGAACCATAACTTGATTTACTCCTTTTCTTACAATTTGCTCATGTAGTAAAAATGAATCGCAATATGTTTGTAGTTTTGTAAGGTCATTAGAACATATTAAGGATCAATTTTTTTCTAGGGAATATATGGAGAAAGAAACTACAAAAAAATTCCAAAAGAACATTTATATCATCATAACATATGCGCCTTATCATCATATCATCATAACATATGAACCTCAAAGAGTCAAATGGCCCAAGATCTACAACCCCAAGTGATGTCACAAAGAGAACAACGAATTCAGCCAACAAAGAATTCAAGTGATGTTTCAGAAAATTCAAAAGCTGCTTGTGAAGATATCAATATTGATTTTAATGCTTACTTTATATCTCTATCCATTTCTTGGTGTTTGTGAAGATATCATCACAAATAAAAAAAAATCAAGAAAATTTTGGGGTTAAGTGAAGGAACGGAAGAGTGCTATGACAATACACCTGTAATCTTGAAAATTGTGGAAAAGGGAGGATTAAATGGAGGCCAAAGCTCTTTTTACATATCTTTTCAAGTGAACAATTTGTTATTGTACAATTTTTTGTTGGACTTTGGGGCATCAACCAATGTTATTCCCTTGACAACAATGCAAAACTTAGTCTTCGAGGTAACAAGACTATGCTAGAACATTTGTGCCATGGATAGGAGAGAGGTATAAGTGCTTGGCGTGATAAATAATTTGGTTGTAAGATTGAATATGTATCTAGATGTCGCAGTTATGATAGATGTTGTTAACATTGATATCCAAAAATCTTGGGGGATGCTTTTGTCGAGGAAGTTCACTGCTCATTTATGGGGATCCTTACAAATGGACCTTTCATATGCTACTATGCCCATTCATGATGGAAATTTTATGAAGTTGGATAGGGAGAATTACAGAAGATATCATGTTGAAGACCGTAATCAACCCAATAATGAATATGTGAGCATGTTAGATGAATACTCGATTAGTTATGCAATCCTCACTTTTTCTTTGGAACTTGAATATAAGGAAGCTGAGGATGAAGTTTGGAAGAAGAATGATCACTTATAAGAATTTCATAATCAACCTTTGGGAGGATGTTATCAACAAATAAGACCAACCTTAATTCATATGGGTTATTTTTTCCCTTTGCTCATGGTAAACAAGGAGATTCAACTATACCCATAGTTGGAGCCACCTTTGCCACTTGATTACATTAGACCCATGTGTTGTTGTATTGATAAGAATTGTGACACAATCTTTCATATGAAGTTAGGTCTCAGGTTTGTACTTCAATATCACCATCCTACCTTGAAACTTGATACTTTACCCTATATCACCAATACTTCCTTGAGTAGGAGTTTAGAGTGCATGTTTTCTTTTCATGCATGTTTGCCTTCATTTGTGTGTTTATTTGCATGCATTGCTTGATTGAATTGCTTTATGCATTTTATTTTCCTTAGAATAATTTCTTGCATATGTTTTCATTCTTTAATCTCATTCTTATACTTAGAGAAAAAAAATATTTTTTGCAAAGTAGTTTTTATCTCACTAGGGTGTTAGATTCACCCCTTCTCATGCCTTTGTCAAGTTAGATGGTGTATTTTGATGATTAAAATTGCAACGAAGTTTTGCCTGCAAAGTGTTTCTAAAGCCTATTATTATTAAAGCTAAATAATACTAGTAGGTGGGACCCCCTTGTAGATTGGAGACCAAGTCTGGTGCTTATTTGATGTCGTGCTACTGTTCGACACTTCTTACATGGTGATATAATTTTGTTTTATTGGCGATGGATAAGGAATGTTCTGTGGTTTTTTCTGCTTCTCTAGGTTCAATTTTTATTTCACAACAGCCTATGTTATCCTTGTTATCACTTCTATTTGTTATTGGATCTATTACTAAGAGACCTGCATAATAAACATGTTAGCAATGACATACACAAGCAATTGGAAAAAAATAGAAGGCAATATAAAAGCAAAAGGAAGAAACTAAAACATGTTATATACTATACTACATGCATCGATTTTTAAATGAGTCATTGCTATCCTAGCTATTAAGTTAATAGCTATGAGATTTTTTTTGAGTTATATAGTTGATATGCATGGTGATTATGTTATGGCATAAGTTGATGTGGATCACACTATTGGTGATGATTCGATACATGGTTTATTGGATTATGTAGTTGATATGTAATATGGTCAAGTTGGAAATGGAAGGTATGATGTTGATGGCGCATTTGACAAGTAATAGATGCAGATTCCAACACATGGCTTAAATTAATGGTGTTAATGAAAATCTTGTTGGAATGTACTAAGGAGTAAATGAACTGTGGGTGGAGGCGACATGCATTTACTACACATCACCCTTACTCCTTCCATTGGTCACCACCCTAGTCGGGCTATTGTTCAACCTTGTTGTTGTGGTTATGCTCTGAGTTCTTAGCAGAGAGGAACCGCTTGCCCAACTCATGTTTTAAGGTGTTCGAATACAGGTATGTCTTTTTTTGGCCATTCACGAGTCTTCTCTGGTTATGAAATGATTATTGGCTTAGGTGTATTGGTTTGTGATTTCCTTAAGTATTGCAACTATGTAAAATCATTTTTTTGGAATGAAGAGTTTATGGTTTTCTCTGCAATAATGTTGAAGTCATAGTGTTATTGGTCATCCCGAGTGTTAGCAGCCATAAGGGCTCTCTGTTATCCTTGCTGGTTTAGTTGGAGGGTTTTTGTTTGGTCTTGGGTGGATGGCTGTCCTCACGTATTCATATCGCTATATCCAACATTTGGTTTTGTGAGTTTTAATGGTTGGAAGGACTCTGTGTCACTGCGTCTTGTTCACTTGGGCATTGGTTTGTTTCCACCACTAAAGGTCACGCAGTGGGTTATTTTGTTCTTTCTCGGCCCTGTCTTCTTTCAGCTTTGTGGTTGTTTGACTGGAGAGCCACGAGGGTTATACCCTGTGTGTGTTAAGTATCATTACTAGGCTAAATTGGAGCCTCGCTCCTCTATTATAGCCATCCCGTCGTGGGATTTATTACCTTTCCATGAATAAGTTGTGGTTCTCTCTGTGTATGCACCATTGGTCTCGGGGGTTTTCACCATTGAAAGAAGTCGGCTCTAGCTTTTCTTGTGTTGGTCATAGAGAAACCTCTTAATTCTACAGGTCTGAGGGTTGATAGAGAAGACCGACGTGGCCTGCCAGGTTTACTACTTGGTTATTGTTGGATGGTTGTGTATTTTTGAAAAAATTGGGTACAGGCTCACCCAGTTGGTCATGTGACAATCATGCTGGTTTTGATATCTAGTCACTACCTGTGTGATTACAATGGATAACCTTTCATTGTTAATTGGTCAGTTCAAAATACACAGTCGATTTCCTTGTGTTTGATAATCCAGTATTGTTTTAATTGAGAATGTCACAGCCTCGCTTCGTGTCGATGCGTGGGTATGTGTGGTTTCCACAACATGTTGGGTCAGTTATTCATTGTTACGATAGTCCAAGTATAGCCTCGACATTGAATTAGTTTATTGAAGATTGGGGTTGATACACAATCATTGTCTTTTGCATTGAAGATTATTGGGATGTTAAACTCGGCATTGGTTGCAATTGTTAAATGATGTATGCACGTAATGAATTTGTCTGTATGGTGTTACTACACCACGAATAAATGGTCACTGTAACTATGAGTGTTTTTTGGGAAAAATGATTATGGAAACCAGAATGACTGTAGAAAATTCATCCACTGTATGCGCTATGGTTATTTGATTGTGTCATTAGGGATGAGCACGAGTTTTACATAGCATCGTTGATTGCAGTTTGATTAATTTGAAGCAATATTGTAGTAAGTTGATAACTCAACATGATGGGTTGATTTAATACTGTGACTGTGTGTTTAGAAGTGTAAAATGAAAATGTTGCATCGTGGTGTTTTGGGTGGCTTCCCACTGTGTATGATATGGATAATTTTGGGTTCCACACTTATATATAGTCATAGAGTTTTAAGCAAGACTTTGTTGCAATTCAATTATTTTTTTTATAAGTCAGGCATGTTGTTGCTGCCTCGTTGTCTTGGATGGATAGCCCAACATTTTGATTACTTAGAGTCGTGCTGAATTGAGTTTGTACAATCACATAATTACACTTGCGTTGATTGAATTATTTTTTGTTTCCACAGCATGGCATGAGTTGGAATGGTGGCTGTTGTCTGATTGTTTAAATGATGAGTCAAGGTTTTACAATTCAAATTTGGATTATTGGGTTGGTTGTCCACTATATATGTTTAACGAGTATCATGAATTTTAAATGACAGCCCCGATTGCAGTGACAGTATGACTTCATTGTAAATTTTGAAACATGACTTTTGAGTGTATTTTTTGTTTGAAGTAATGTGTGGGTAGTGGTTGATTCTGATGGTTAAAAGAGTGGAAATGGTTACTATTATACATTTGAGAATTGTTATAAGATGAAAATTGGATAAATAAAAGGAACAAAACTCCCTTACAGATTGTGTGGAATCCATACCGTCTTGTGATGGCACTATGTTAGATATTTGACTATGAACAATGAACTAACTAATACACGGTGGTTGTTATTGGGTCAGAATGATCGTTTGTTTGGTGCATCTCCTTTTAACAGAATGACTATATGGATTAATTGATTAATTTTGTGAACAATACCCGCTCTCATTTCCCATCATTATTTATTTTTTCACTAATTACAACCCCATCGCCTTCCCACATTCATTTTTCACTTTGTGTTCTAAAATTGATTATAATCAAGAAAAATTCTATGTTGAAGTAGTTGGCAGTAGCAGTGTCTTGGTTGAATTACAACGATGTTTTCTTTTGTTTGCAGTTGATAGTTTTTGTATTTGAACAGTAATCGTATTCCCCCCCCTCCTCATCATATCATGTTTCTCTCAATACAAACCCCTTACATATCCCAGGAACCTTTATTCACCCCCCTGCTCATTGATAAATAGTAAAATGATTTGTATGGATTGGATTGCATGAGTCTGATACATTGCTGAGCCAAATCTATTTCATATTTTTAAGAGTTGTCATGTATGGTTATTTAAAAGACTATTTGCTAATCAATCATGCATGCAGGAATGAGTTTTATCAGTCGAGGTAGCCATGGATGAGGAAACAAAGGGAGAGGTAATTGGAACATAGGCCCAAGAAGGCCCAGGTTCTCCATACATTTTGATGTTGATTCACAAGAGATTGGACAGTTGTTTCAGGTCATATTTTTCAATTGGATTGGGCAAGGAGTGGTATAGCCCAGGCCCAAAAGGCCTCCTTTCCAAGTTTCGCAAGCCCCTGGTATCCCTGTGCCTACTCATATCTCATTGCAACCCAAGGTTCCTAAAAAATGATGGATGGAAAGATATTTTCCACCCGATAGTATCCCAACATAGTGGCTGGCCTGATTTATCCCTACCTGCTCCTCTGCCTATTAACCCCATTGTCCAAGTTGCTCCCCACTCACCAGTTCAGTTCTCTCATGTTAGCAAAAGTTTGAAAACCGAGGCCCACCATGCCCTTGATAAAGGAAAATCCACTGCTACCCCTTCCTCACGCTCTAATGGCTCTGACAATTCCGTGTCTTCTCGGATGCATTTGAGGGACGATTTTTCCCATGTGATTAGTGAGATTAGGCCTAAGGTATTGGCATAGCCAAAGGAAAATTCAGGAAAATAAAAGGGTGACAACAAAAATCAAGGAAAGATTGCATCACAGAGTGGGAAATATGGCTTTTGAGTTTTTATTTTTATCTATTGTTGATGACGATTGACTTCAGGAAAATTTGGACAACATGTTTTAGTTTTGGTTACATGAGTAATATTTTTTGAAAATAATTTCAAATATCATGAGCTAAATTGTCAAATGTGAATATGTGGATGGGATTCACAAGGAGGTGTGTTTTTCTTAACTAAGTAGTTATGTTATGATTGTTATGAGATAAAGGGAGTCACAAGGGGTCCCACCTACTAGTTATTATTTATTTATAACCCTTATTATGATTATTACTACCCCCCCTAACTAAAGTTGGTTGAGTATTTTAATTAACTTAACTAATGAGTTGGTTCAACTACTTCAACCAATTCTAATTTGTTTAAAAGAAAAAGGAAAGGGAGGAACATGAAAATGATAGAAGCAAAAGCATACTAAGGTTTGATCTTTAAGTTTATGTTGAGATAGTTAAGTTTTAATTCATTCATTTATTCATCACAAGCCTAATTCTCTTTTATGATAGCAGGTTCTTATTGTAGACAACAATATTCAGGGTTGAATCACATCATTCAGACACTTCTTTTTCATAGGTGTTGATCTATCTTTGATAGTCCGTGTAGACTTATTTGTTTGTGAATTAGTTTTCATGACTGAAAAAGGATATTGTGCAGAGTCAAGTGGGAAACAATCTATGGCAAGCTGATTCATCTTTTAGAGTTCAGTTTTGGTTTTCTGTCAGAGGTCCTTTTATATGTTCCATCGGGGACGTCTAAGTTTGACTTTGGTCCAAAATTTCCGTATGAGATTTTGTAAAGAAAATGACTCTTTGGTGAATTTGAATGAAATAAAGGATTGCTTTATGTCTCCTCTGTCTTGATTATCATCTTGGTGACTTTACTTCTATCACATTTATTTCAGCAACTGATATGTTTAGAAAATTACATAAAAAGTAAATTTCCAGCAAGCTTTTTATTGATAAAAGATGATCCTAAGCACTCGTAATTAATACTTGTGAGTTAGGATGTTATTTTTGTTGGCTATAAACATAGGGTGATATTCTTGTCTACTTTTCTTTAGCCAAGCAGAGTCTGAAAATGCTTGAGTAAGATCATTTCATATCTTTTCCTCAACATTTATTTGGCGACCATACTGGGGAGATCTTTGATATCTCTCTGGTTAATTTTTATACTCGATTTTCATCGATACATCTTTCTTTTCTGAAAATGATTCTTTGACTTTTTTATTCTTAATGTCTGTTCCTATTGCAAGGCAACCCAATATTGAGCCTGGTCTTTGAGATTAGACGACCAACATTTCTTTGAATCTATTTAATACCATCTTAGACACTACCAATACCCGTGTTGAGCTTAACCATTCTTGGGAAGCAATTGAACGAGATATTAGTGCTCAAGAACAATTGGAAGCTAGACGTAGACAACCTAGATATAAGCAGTGACCTTTTTGTTTCTTCAAGTTTTGGCCTTTGTTTCATGTCCTTATATTCTCGTGCTTATAGAAGAAGCAGATGCTTGTCACCTAAAATCAATCCTATTGCTGAAATAGGAAGTAGGAATGTTGTGTTATCTGCCCAACAAAGTGCTCTAAGGAGAACTTTATCTGATTCATCCATCTCATCTTTCTTTCCCTCATCTATCATCCACAAGATGACATCTAGTGGTGGCTCTGGTGGCACTAGAAGTGCTCCATCTTGTCAATCTTCATCGTCATCAGTGATTGGTATCTTATATAGCCACCATATCCTTGTACAATCTACCATGAACCCCAACAAAGTCATTAAAAAGTATGGGTTTTTTCAGTTCGAAGAACATGCCACAACTACACTGTGGCATGTGTCCTCTCCTCTTAACCTAGCACCTGCTACTTGTCCACTTCAAAAGTTTAAAGAGCACCTGCCTAAGTTTTCAGGAAATAACAATGTCCGTACAAACAAACACCTGGTGGAATTTTTTAATCGGTTTCATAACATAGGGTCCAACGACAATGACACTTGCATGCGCTTGTTCACCAATTCCTTAGAAGGAAAGGTTGCGGCCGAATTCTTTGAACTTCCTCCTAAGATTCTGTCTACTTGGGAGGAATTAATATATTGGTTCCAATCCACTTACGAGCAATCCAAAAGCCCCACCGAGAAGTTAAGGGAATACAATAATGTCACCTATAAGGATGGTGAAACCATCAAGTCTTTCAACTTGCATTTCACCAAGTTATACAATCAAATCCTCGAACTTATCCGCCCTCACAACCAAGCCACTTTCATGCATTAATACAATGCATTGCCTTCCCCCTATCGTCATAGGCTTGAGGAAAAATCCATTGATAATATTGGTTCCGCTCTACATGCTTGTTCAAAGTATGAAGAACAACTTGAAAGAATTGGTCTTCCCCAGGGAGAATCAGTTAGATAGTCAGACATGTTCACTCTCCTACAACTAGTACAAGATATGAAAAGCCGTATGATAGGGTTTGAGCGGAAGGGTACTATCTCCCCTCTCACCCCTAGAGCTTCATCCTCTTCTGCACCCCCCTTTAGGAATCTGGTTGAAAATAGTTTTCAGCCTAAGGCTATCTTGCCTCGGAGTTGGTGTAAATTTTGCGAGGAACACCACAAATAAACCACATGTGAGGTAAAGAAGAGTGCTAGAGATAATGTCTTTGGTAAAAGACCAGAAGCTACTATCGCTGTCCTAGATTTTGTAGAACCAGAGGATGTCATTGTCATCAATACTAGGAACAAAGCCTATGCTCCCAAGGGAAATTTTGATCCTCCCCATAGTTCTTTTGGACCAATATCATCCTCAAACGCTGCTACTCTCCAGGTTCCTAAGGTTTCTGAGAGTCAAGGGATCACTCCTCCTCTCCCCTCTTACAAATACAATATCTTGAATCAATTTTCCAACATCAAAGCAGATGCAACCCTTCTAGACATGGTTGTCGTCCCTGAACAACAGATGCATATGAAACAATTCATGGAAGGAAAATCTTCCATTGTAGCCAATATTTACGAAGAGGTAAACGAAGAGGATTCTTCTGTAAATAAAGTAGGTGTACACAAATTTATATATCTTGTAAAAAATCCCCCTTTTTATATTTCTGTAAAGATTATGGATAAGATTTCCCATTGTTGCCTCATTGATGGTGGTTCAGGCCCAAGTGTGATGTCTAAGATTATTATGGAAGAGCTAGGCTTGTCTTGTACAAATGAAAATTCCAGAAGAATGATCTCCTATAATATTCTACAAAAAACAACCATAGGCGAGATTAAGGATGCAACCTTGGTTTTATGCGCTCATGCCGAGATAAGGACAACCCTCAACATTTAGATAATTGATATGTCTGTGAGAAATTACTCAATTATCTTGGGAAGAGATTGGAAAGCCTTAATAGGTGGATACCTCTCACTTGATGGGAGACATTTATATGTTCCTCAGCATGGTAAGAACATTATATTCCTTAGAGAGGGAAGAATTTCACCCTACATAGAGAGTGTTCCACAATCTAGCGTAAACTATATCGAAGAGGACCTAGGAGTGTATTCCATATTCGCTGAAGAGGATAATATTCCTTTGGAAAGAATCAATTTAGATGATGATATGTGGCACATGCACTTTGATGGTTCACGCTCTAATGAAGGTAATGGGGTTGTCATTATCTTGGTTTCCCCTGCAGGAAAAAATCATAGTCTGTCTTATAGGTTAGAGTTTTCTTGTACTAACAATGTATCTAAGTTCGAAGCTTTATTATTAGGCATTGAAAACACATTTAATATTGGTTGCAGTCACCTTTCAGTTTTCAGATATTCTGAGCTTGTTGTGAACTCGATACGAAAAGTGTGAGCTCCTAGAAACAAGCTAATGGAACGATACTCCCAAACTGTTTGGGCGCTTATCTCGAACCTTTTGTCCTTCAACATCACTCATGTTAATAGGGATTTGAATTCAATGGATGGCCAATTAGCTGTATTTGTAGCTTCTCTTAAACAACAACTTTTGCCTCACATGCCTGACTGTTCATTTCAATCTCTACATCGTCCGTATATCCCTAACAATGTAGAATCTTGGCAGGCCCTCCCTAACAATGAGAGCAATTGTGCTTTCATTAAATATGAATCTTTTAATCCCGAGGAAATTATATCCATAGAGAACAATAAAATTCTTGAGGGCTTGACTCCTCTTGAGAGTTCGTTTTCATCAAGTGATGTAGGAAATAAAGAAAAATAGAAAGAAGAGTAGTTACGAAAGAAGGTGGTTGAAACCATCCCCCTGAACATTAGGACACCTGAATCTTCAATGAATGTTAAAATAAATGTACAATGTTCTGATAAAGAAGAGATGAGGTTTTTCGGGCTACTTGGTGGATCTCAAAAGGTTTTTTCTTGGTCTTATGAGGATCTTCGTGGGTTTGATCCTGGTCTTGTTCAACATACTATGAAACCAGCTAGGCAAAAACAAGAACTTGTTAACTCTGCATTGGAAGAACCCTTTCAAAAGGAGTTGGATAATTTCTTAAAGGCTGGGATTATTTTTTTAGTCCACCCTGGATGGGTTTCCAATTGGGTACTTTCTTCAAAGGCCACAGATCATATTAGAAACTGCATTCATCTTCACACCTTTAGTCAGGCTATTATGAGAAATCCTTTTCCTCCTCTCAGTATGGAAATGGTTCTGCAACAGGTTGTAGAGTCAAAGTTAAGACCCTTACTTGATAGTTTGTTTAGTTGCAAGAAAATCAAGGTAAAAGGGCCAGATGATCACAAAACCACTCTTATAACTTATTGGGGTACCATGTCTTACCAATGCCAACTTTCTAGCTTACTTGATACAAGTACCGCTTTTAAAAGACCTGTGCACACGATGTTAGAAAAACAGGATCGCGGAGCAATAAAATAAAACAAATGTAGAAATAAAACATAGAAGATACACAATACAATAGAGACACATATATACATGGTTCACCGAGTGTGGGCTACGTCCACCAGAGAAATTGCTAGGTCCTTCCTTTATTATTATCCAACAAATGAAGGGATACAACCTACAACAAACCTGTTGAAACTTCATCTTCATTCTCTCACAGTCTCCTATCTTAGAATACAATATTCTCTCTCATCCTTTGCTGCAATACATTTCCCTCATAAAAGAGGGTTGCCTTCTAGGGAAAAAAACCCTAACATAATTTCTACAGTTAGACCTACGACCTTATAATGAATGGTCCAGATTTACAATGAAATTACAATATACATTTACAAGGCAATTTTTCCTTCGGGGGCCCTCTTTCCCCCAGACTCCCCAGCTAAGGGGATAGCCCCCCCGGACCCCACAGAGGCGGTAACCCCCCTCTGCACTCCCTCTCATGGAAGAGTGTACATTCTTTCGGGGTGTAAAGAATTTATGGGGTATAAACATGACTGAAAACAAAGACCTCTGAATCTGGAAGATAATCAGGCTCCACAACCTACACACGACTCTCGATGAATTGGTCAGTCTCCATCTCTATATTGATGATCTAATTGTGTGCATCAAGGGGGTGATAACTACATCAGAATTACAAGTGTTGGGTCCTTTCCAAACTGCTTTTGTCTTAGACACTAACTCTTACATTTTGAAGGATTTACAAAAGCAATTGTTTTCCTACAACACTAACAGTCCTCGCTTGAAATATTGCGAGGGACCAGCATGAAAAGTTATAACAGTGATTGGATTTTCTGTATATTAGTAGCTTAGCTTTGCTTTCATTTCTGCGTTATTTTCTTTTCTTCTTTACAATAGTTTAATTTCTTCTTTTTGTTTCAAAGATTTTCTTGCCGCTTCTTTATTTTTGTCTTTTATTCCTGCTGTTTTAATTTATGCATTTTTACTTCTGTCATGATTTTGTTTCCTATCATCTTTTAGTTAACTTGGTCAAGATAGGATGTTTGATTGATTCTACCATAGTGACACTCCTGCAAAGCATTGTTAGTCAATAACAATCAAGGTGCACAACTGTTATGATGTCTCCTCTGAAGGACCCTTCAAATTGTTATATATTTCCACTATTGTCTTGTAAAGAATTGGTTATCTCCCGCTTCTTCTTGTCGTTTCTTCATCCATTGATATTTTAAGAG